>JAMKQA010040194.1:0-17222 GCA_024699735.1 Posidonia australis | reverse complement strand
GTCTTATTTAATGGATTTTAATTTCTTTTCACTTGATTAAGGTTTCAAAATTTGATTAATTAGGGTTTTATTGAATTTTAAGTTGATTTAAGTGGATTAAGTGTTTTATTTATTTTTTAGTGAATTGTAATGGGTTTTAGTGTTTTATTGGGTCATGTGGCTAGTGTGAACCTAATTGGGCTTGTGTGAGCTAGGGTTTTGGTGGTCACGACCAGAGCATCAACCGAAGGAGCCTGCTGCCAAATGAGCTCAAAAATGGGGTGTCTACACCAAGCAATGTGAGAACATACTTCAAAAGATTCTATCCAAGAAAGAGTCCCAACAAACATTGGAGGATAACGAGGATGTTGCCAAGATTTTGATTTTGTTTCTTTTGCATTATAGCTCTTCTCCAATAGTTCACCCCATATCCCTATTGGAGCCTTCCATTGTGTGGACGACTTGTCCATAATTGGAGAATTTTCATAGGGAACTGCCATTTATAGACTCCTTCACTCCCAATTATCTGAAGCCAAACATAAGCTACAAGTCAATGAAAATATTTGATTTGATTTTGTGGATGTGGATTTGAAGATGTTGATGATGACGTCGACACTTCCACATACATCGATAGTTGATGTGATCACCACTTGTCAATTTGTATGGTTGGTTGACAAGGCACTTATGGAAGATGTGATTGTGTATCCTCGACTCATAGGATCAACGACAAGATGCTGTCCAACGACATCCTCGTGCTATGTACTGTACTCCTTCCCTTCAAAACAAATAATACAAATCTAGATGTAACGACCTGAGTTGCTACTATCACAAACATGTCGGCTTTATTAGCCTTATCTTATTTTGATGATAACAAAAGACTAATGTGCTTTATGAGAATATTTCATAGTTCATATTTGTAAAGAAGATCAATGATGGACTCAGAAGAATCAAGCTTAATGGGAAGCTATCAGAAGAAAAAGATCCATATGCCACCAAGAAGAATTCAAGATGAAGGAAAACAAGAAGAATAGTTAAATAACCTTTGTAATTATTATAATGTAATTTTTGTATTTTTATGTATTCCTAGGAACTTGTAATTGTCTTCCAAATACCCACATAGAGCCATAGGAAAATTGCATTAGCCTCAAAACCCATCATTCATTGAAAACATTCATTATAGGGCTAACATTGCATTTTTGGCATACCAAATTTCCACGGTATACCGAAATATATGCAGATTAGAAAAACCAGAATAGAAACCCAGAACGGCATACTGAAATTCATCGACATACCGAATCAGAGATTTTCGGCATATCGAATTATTTTCGGTATACCAATGTACCCGACCGTTGTAGATTTCGGTCGACCGTTTTGTTTTCAGCATACCGAATCAGTAGCCATTAGTGAACGTTAGACACATTCTTATACCCATGTTTTCCTATAAATAGACCCCTATTCTTCACTTAGATAGAACGAATACTTCCTACACTTTCCATAGAGCTTCAAGCAACATTATTTCCAAGCATTCCGCTCCTACTTTGTTAGAAAAACTCCCACCCCAAGAGAGCTCCATTTCCATCCATCCACTTAGCCAAATTGAGTTTAGTAGATTGAAGAAAAAGAATTGTAAATTACAAGTGTAAAAGTTCTTCTATGGGTTGTGAGAAGGACGCCGTGTTTTTACGGAACATGGCGAGGATTCGTCAAGGGTGTACGACACGATCTTGGCTTGGAACAAGATTAGGTTTAAGGTAACTCTCGATTCTCGAGGAGTGGACTAGGTCAGGGAGACTGAACCACTATACATCATTGTTTCATAATCATTGGCTCTCATCCCCATTCTTTGTATGCTTTAGTTTAATATCAATTTCCTAGCTATATTCAAATTACAAGTTATTTGCTTAATATTTTTCAAATTGATAAACAAACCTTGAAATTGGATAATTACTCATTAAATCACTATTGGATAAAGATTTAACATCTTCTAGATAATGGCTTCTTGTTCATATAACTCCAACATTGTAGAGGGACAAAATATATATAGGCCACCATTTTTGATGGAAATAATTACAATTATTGGAAATGTAGAATGCAAATCTATCTTCAATCTATTAATCTTGATTTGTGAGACATTGTTATAAATGGAGATACACTTAGTAAAAAGAACTATAAGGAATGGAATGAAAATGAGAAAATTTTAGCAATATTAGATGCTAAAGGGTTAAATACTCTATTTTGTGCTATTAGTTAAGAACAATTTAATAGAATTTCAAATTGTAATACATTTCATGAGGCTTGGCATATTTTAGAAGTCACTCATGAAGGAACAAATCAAGTAAAAGAAACAAAAAAAAATGCTTGTACATAAATATGAAATGTTTAAAATGCAAACAAATAAATCTATTAGTGATATGCTTATTAGATTTAGTGAGATAACTAATAACTTGTAATCCCTTGGAAAATGTTATTCTCAAAGTGAATTAGTTAGAAAGATTCTGAGATCTCTAACTCCGGATTGGGAAAAGAAAACCACAGGCATAGAAGAAGCTAAGCACTTATCCTCATATTCTCTTGAAGATCTTTTAGGAAATCTTACTTCATATGAAATTCAATTGAAAGAAAAATATTTAGACAATATTCCAGAAAAGAAAAGAATTGCACTTAACGCCTTAATTGAATCGGATAATTCGGATGAGGATGATCTTGCTCTTATGACTCATAAGTTCAAAAAAAATTTAAAGAAAAAAGAAACTCAAAAGAAGAACAAAAATAATAAAAATAAAATTAAGAAAAATAAAACCTTTCAAGCCACTTGGGATGATAGTGACACTTCCACCGTTGAAGATTCAAATGATGAAGTAGCTCACTCATGTTTTATAGCAATGTTTAGTGGTCTATTATCTATTGATAATACAAAAGTTTTTTCTATAGATGAACTACTTGTTGCATTCAATGAGCTTTATACAAAATATAAATCCTTGAATGCTAAATACAAAAGCTTAAATAATAGTTTCATTAATGAAAAACATGAAAAGGAAATGATTTCAAATGAAAATGAAAATGAAGAATTAAGAAATAAGAATAAAGCTCTTGTGAAAGAAAATGATGTCTTGAAAAATTAATTGAATATCATGAAAAAAAAATTAATAATTTGGAAAATAACATTGCATCATTGAAAAACAAAAGTGAAAGCTTGTTTAATGATATCAATAAGCTTACAATTAGTAAGAATAACTTTGATGCAAGAAAATTTAAATAGGGAAATGTGAATAAAAATGGCATTCCATATGAAAATGAATTTATTAGAATTAAAAATGATGAAAAGCATGAATTTGTCATTAAGAAAGGAAAATAGATTCCCAGAAAGAATTATGATATGATTCCTAAAAATAATTTTGCACCTACAAAAAAATGGGTACCAAAGTTACTACTCAATGATTGAGCTTAATTTCTCCAAAGTGTCATGGGGCTATAAGTAAATTGACAAACATTATTAATCCCATTGAAAAAGGATATTTTAAGTTGTTATGTAAATCTTTACTGAATATTGATTGATAAATAAAATCATTTAATGATTTTTAAAATGTATTCTAAAATATTCCCTAATTCGATATACTGTTTTTTAAACGGTCAACTGATTTTTACTGTTTTGGTCTACCGAAATATATCGATCGACTGAATGTTCTGACAGATGTTTCTGTCAATTTTATTTAATGATTTTTCAAAATTTTTAATCATGGTTTGTGCTTGCATTGAATATTACAATATCTTGACCATTCATTTGGATCTTTAAAGTATAAATATATGCATAAATGGACTTGATTGACATGCCTAATTATATTTTAATTTTTTTATGAATGGATTAAGAATTAAAAGAATTCTTTATCATGCTATACATTGTCATGTCTTTTTGCTCATGATAAAATAAGAAAAACCATATACTCATAGTGATATTGAGATTACTATGTATAGTTTGCCAATGCTTTAAATGATTCATCTTTTTGCTGTACTTCTTGAATATGGATTGTTTTTGCCAATGCTTGGATCAAGGGGGAGCTTTATTGAAAATTTTTATACTTACTTATTTTGAATATTTATTACCCATGCTTGTTGATAGGGGGAGTTTAGTTAATTCATAAACTTCAACAATTGGTTTCTTCTTGAAAATCAATTTAACAATTGAATCCAACAATTTGGTATCTACTAAAAGTTAATTTTGATGGTTCCTTGAATATTTTTTTGAAATGACTTTAATGAAAACAAATGTCAAAAAATCACAATGACACACTTGTGATATATGAATATAATTTTTTTAGGGGGAGCATAACTTAAATCATATGCTTAATATCAAATTTAAATGATAAACTTGATATCTTATAAAATTGGTATAAATCTTATTTTGTTTCATTTGGTATAAATTTCAAAAGTTGGTATCTAAAAATTGGCAATATTTAAAAATTGCTCATGATCTTGATGATTATTAAATATCTTGTCATAAGAACTTTGAGCATAAGTGAATATTTTTTAAATTTGACATTGAAGACCTTACTTTTAAATATGATTCTTTTTGAAAATCTTATAACTTTTGTTTTGATGTTTACATTGCATAACATTTTTGTTGAAAAAGGGGGAGAAATCCATTACATTCTCTATTCTTTGTGATTAAGATAGAAAGGGGAGAAAATTAGAATAAGTAGAAAAGGATTTGAGCTTAATCATATAAATTATTAAGAAATGACAAAAAGGGGGAGTATATTGACTCATCTTTATGCATGGTTAAATAAGTTCACAAAAAGGGAGAGAGAACTAGATTTTTATTTGTGATATTTTTTGCTAATGACAAAAAGGGGGAGAGTACCAAAAAAGGTCAATGTATTATTTTACCTAGGAATATTTGTAGTTTTGTCATCATCAAAAAAGGGGAGATTGTTGGCTTTATTAGCCTTATCTTATTTTTGATGATAACAAAAGACTAATGTACTTTATAAGAATATTTCATAGTTCATATTTGCAAAGAAGATCAATGATGGACTCAAAAGAATCAAGCTTAACGGGAAGCTATCAGAAGAAAAAGATCCGTGTGCCACCAAAAAGAGTTCAAGATGAAGGAAAAGAAGAAGAAAAGTTAAATAATCTTTGTAATTATTATGATGTAATTTTTGTATTTTTATGTATTCCTAGGAACTTGTAATTGTCTTTCAAATACCCACATAAAGCCATAGAAAATTGCATTAGCCCCAAAACCCATTATTCATTGAAAACATTTATTATAGGGTTAACAAGGCATTTTCGACATACCAAATTTCCTCGGTATATCGAAATATGTGCAAAATAGAAAAATTAGAATAGAAACCCAGAACGGCATACCAAAATTCACCGGCATACCGAATTAGAGATTTTTGGCATACCGAATTATTTTCGGTGTACCAATGTGCTCGACCATTGTAGATTTCGATCAACCGTTTTGTTTTCAGCATACCGAATCAGTAGCCATTAGTGAACATTAGAGAGACGTTAGACACATTCTTATACCCAAGTTTTCCTATAAATAGGCCCCCATTCTTCACCTAGATAGAACGAATACTTCCTACACTTACCATAGAGCTTCAAGCAACATTATATTCTAGTATTCCACTCCTACTTTGTTAGAAAAACTCCCAAGGCAAGAGAGCTGCATTTCCATCCATCCACTTAACCAAATTGAGTTTGGGAGATTGAAGAAAAAGAATTGTAAATTACAAGTGTAAATGTTCTTCTCTCGGTTGTGAGAAGGAACCGCATTTTTACGGAGCTTGGCGATGATTCGTCAAGGGTGTACGACACGATCTTGGCCCGGAACAAGATCAGGTTTAAGGTAACTCTCGAGGGGTTTTCTCAGGGAGTGGACTAGGCCAGGGAGGCTGAACCACTATACATCATTGTGTCATATTCATTGTCTTTCATCCCCATTCTTTGTATGCTTTAATTTAATATCAATTTCCTAGCTATATTCAAATCACTAGTTATTTGCTTAAAATCTAGCAAATTGATAAACAAACCTTGAAATTGGATAATTACTCATTAAATCACTATTCACCCCTATTGAAGCCTAAGGATCCTAACAAAAGACATTAACCCAAATAATTTCAACATAATTAAATACTACATTACAAGAAATTAAAGGCTAATTTAAAGCATCTAAACTACCAAAAACCTGTAATGTACGGCTATGAGAGTCCAACTATGTGCACTAGAGACCACAACAACTACACATCTGCACTTGCAACTAAAAACCATAAGAAAATGTGTGAATGACTAGAAGAGTCACCCAACATGCACTCCACAAGAAAACATGGAAAACAAAATCGAGCTTTTGAATTCTTATTTTCACCAAATCCACCAAGTCTCAAAACAAAGGTTGTGCAGACCAAAACCCCAAATCTCATCTCCAAAACATTTTATCTTTTCTTTTGAAATCACAAGCACATGGTAAACCATCCATATAGTAAAATCAAGTCCTACTGGCCAAACCTGCCAAAATATGAGTCATACTGGCCAAAACCACAACTACGGGCCATACTAGCCAAAACCACAAACACACTGAGTTGTGTTGCCCAACGCTAAGTGTGATCGTGCTTGGCTCGGGGGATCCGACGTAGGGTCACGCAAGAGGGAGGAGGCCACAGCCATGCCAGGATGGCGAGGGCGCGAGATGGGATAAAAACGAAAAAGAAAAGGAGTCACCACCTAGTCTTTTAAGGGAAAGACGAGGAAAACCACAAACAAATCAAAAAAAGTGAATGAACAGGATGCAAATATGAAGGCTGGATGTCTACTAACCAGAGGATGGGTAAGGATTCCTATTACGCGCGAGGAAGGTGTTAAGCACCCCCGTACGCTTGATAAACTCGGTCTTTCTAGTTTAATTCGCTTGCTAGAGGCTAGGTGGATGCTTGCTATGCCTAGATTGTCCTCTAATCTTGCTAATATGAATGCCAAGACAAGACTAGATAGATGTGTGAGATGGTACGCGAAAATTGTGAAGAAATCCTCATGAAATGATGAAATCACAAAGTATGACACAGCAATGAAAATCACATGAAATGACAAGATTTCTAGCAAGAATGGCTCCGAAAATCATACAGGTCTCAAGAATGTCAAAAATGTAACTGATTCAAGTCATCAAAATCATAGAAAGCATCACAAAGATCAAGGTGGGAAAACTATAAAGAAGTCCATATAGAGTAGGAAAACTATGACATGTGAAGAAATTCACATAAAATGACGATGTTTTTGTAAAGAATGGTTCAGAAAACTATACTTATGTCAAGGGGATCAAAAATACAATAGACCCAAATTATTAGGAGTGTAGAAAACACCATAGAAATCCAAATGGAAAAATTGCAAAGAAATCCACATAAAATAGGCAAATGGTGAGATGAGAAAAACATCACATAAAATGGCAATGTTTTTGTAAAGAATAGTCCAGAAAACCATACCAAGGTCAAAAAGATAAAAGGTAGGGTCAACTTGAGTCATCGAAACCATGGAAAAGGTTGTGAAAATCAAAAAGAGAAAATAATCCATGGTAAGGCCAATGTCGGCCTTCAGGTTTGTTAATATATGCCCTCAGGCGATGAAATCCAAATCAAATCAAAAAATCTGAAAATATGGAATGAAGATAGTCAAATCAAATATTCAACAAAGGAATCCGAAGACAAGTAAGGGAAAAATCACAGAAGAATGCATGAAATGCAGACTTATTCAAAAAGGATGGACCAATATGCAAATACAGCAAAAACTATGTAAAATGCATGGAAATATACCTAAATGGGTAAAGGATGCTAAGAAATGCTTTGGACAAAGATTATGCATGACTTGGAGCAATAACTAACATGCATGTGCATGCATTGATGACATAGGGGTAATTTGGTCATTTCAGTGGTCAAATGTGATGAATACATGTATGGGGATGATGCATAATCTAAGATATGCCAAAATGTATGGAAAATGTAAGGAAAAAGAAAACATGCAAAGGAAAAGGTCTTGAAATATAAAACGATGTAAAAACAATAAAGGACAAGTATAGGGACCAAAATACAAAATTCACAATAAAGGATGAAAACCTGGATTAAAATACATTCAGAAAATTCTATCCTAGTGTATAGAAGATGGATCAAAGAAAAATGTGACACTAGGATGTGAGAATTGTACTTGAATAATTCCCTGAAAACTCAGGGTCTAATGTGCAAAATTCATAGAAAGGGAAAGTTCATGGTTAAAAATGTGTTTAAAAAGTCTTATCTTGATGCTAGAATGTAGAATTTAAAGAAAATGTGGCTATGTGATGTGACATGTGTGAAAATTGTACTTTTGGTAATTTCTTGAAAACCTAGGGTCTACTGTGCAAAATTCCCACATAGGGTGCAAATCTGACAAAAATTTGAAATCAGATATTCATTTATATTGAAAATAGGGTTTTTCGATGAAATCTTTACTCAAGTGATGATTTTACATGTACATGTGATTAATAAATGGGAAACATATTGCAATTTGATTTAAATGTAATAAACACTATCATTAATTATTTAAGAAAGTTTCAGGGACCTAGATGTAAATTCTCCTCTTTGAAAAACATTATAGATTGAATTCAGGGACTGATTTGCAAAATTTTAGGAACAAAATGTCATAAAACTTATGATTTTTACATGATCAGTGTAATTATAGATAACTTTAAGGTCTTAAATGCAAATTATACAAAGGAAACTCTTTTCAATGAGCTTTGGGGCGAAATGCAAATGCTCAGGACATAAATGCAAAGAAGACATGATCTCAGGGGCTTAAGTGTGATAAAACATGCATGAATAGGACTGAAAATGCAATTAAAAGTTAAATAGGGCAAAATGTGCAATATTCATAATGCAATTTTAAAACAGGAAAATTCAGGGGTCACAAAATAAATTTTTAGGACTCATTTGCAAAGAAAACATGAATACAGGGGTCTAGCTGTGAAGAAACAAACATTTATGGGACTAAAAATGTAATTAAAATTTAAACAGGACAAAACATGCAATATTTACAAAAATAATAAAGGAATGAAACTTATTTAAATCTTTGGGGGTTTAAATACAAAATCACAGGACCTAAGTGTAATAAAAAAGACCCAAAAGTAATACACAAGGACCTAGATGTAAGAAAGGACTTGGATGTAAGAAAAAAGGACCTAGATGCAAGAAAAAAGGACCTGGAAGAAATTCCAGGGACCTATATGTAACGATAATTAGGACCTATGTGTAATTATAAAAAACTAAAAAATAATTTCCTAATCTAGTTGTTTCGAAGATCGCCAGTGGATCACCGATGATCCCACTCCGACGCGAATTTCGGCGAGCCTCTAGCGGCAGCACAGCGACGGGAAGGTGGTGGCGATGGTTGAAGGAGCTTAAGGGCTTCACGACGAGCACCTCTAGGGCTGTGGGCTGGACTAGGGAGGCCTGAGAGGCCTCCCCCACCTCTCGCTCTGGCGAGGGGACATCGTCGCTGGAAAAGACGACGGTAGAGCAGCTAGCGATAAGGCTACCATTGGGATGGTGCGATGGCATGTGGAGGAGATTCTTGGCGGCACAGTGGACACTCCGGAGAGGGCAGAGGGGAACGGGGGCGTCTGGTGTGTTCCCCATGTCTCCTGTGCCGGAGATGACGACGACGGTGGCACGAGTGGCGCTCCAGGCTTTGGGACTACAGCTAGGTGGTGCAGAGGGGTTCGTGGAGGTATTACGGAGCTCCCTAATGCAGTGGCACAGAGCGGAGGCCTCCGATGAGCTCCAACGACTTCGCGACGGAGGAGCGGCGGTCGAAGATTGCAGAGGCGTCGGCAATGTGCTTTTGGCTATGGGAGGCCAACTGAAATCTTCCCTGAGCGACGAGGCTCATGGAGGAGGAGGAGGAGGAAGAGGGGGGAAGGTCCGTGGGGCCTCCCCTGGACCAGGAGGCCTGAGCCTCGCTGGTGGTGGTGAACCCACCACTGGATAGGAGGGAGACGATTGGCAGGGAGGCCAACACTGGTTAAACTTGCCTAAACAAAACTAGGGAGAGTCTTCTATACCTAAGGCATATGTTGAGGATTGAAAGAATGGGGAAGAGGAGTACCTGGCTGGTGGTCTGGTTGTCCTCTAGCAAAGCTCGATGATGGCGCCCCTCTTGTCCGACGACTCTGGCTACGATGGTTCAGGGGATTCTGGGGCTTAGAGAGGGGCTTGAGGAGATGGACTAGGTGTGGGGAATGGCTAGGGCTTGTTCTAGATGAGGGGAGTGGAAGAGAAGGCTTTGATAAGGGGTCTCTCCGGTGATTCCTCTGTTCTTCTCCTCTCTGTTGTCTCTCCTCCATAGCTCTCCGTTCAGTTCCCTTGCCTCCCCTCACGTTGGTGGTTTCTCAAGGTTCGTATGGGGTGATTGATGCAGTTAGATCCATGGCAACGTGGCTGGCAGTTAGCCAGCTCGTGGGGAAGGCAAGAGCAGGGAGATGGGTGCAGTTGGCTCGCTAGAATTATTTTCCTAATTTCCCAAAGTTTTTGGTTGAAGGGGAATAGGAAGTTATTGGGTTGCATTGGGCCTGTGGTCTGGGCTTAACGGGTCTGACTATTTTTTGGGCTTTTGCTGTTTCTTTTTTTGGTTTTGCTTTAGTGTTTTGGTTTTTGTCTTAAGTTTTTTTAATTATTTGTTTTGGTGATTTTAATTAAGTTTTGATTTTGTGATTTTGAAGTTTAATTGTTTTTAAATTAGGGTTTTTTAGGAGTTTGAGTTTAATTATGTGATTTTAAGTTAGGGTCTTTTAGGTTTAATTAAGTGATTTTAAATTAGGGTTTTTAGGATTTTAATTATTTTAGGGTTTCTGTGATTTAATTAATTTAGGGTTTTTGTGACTTAACTAATTTAGGGTTTTGTAATTTAATTAGTTGGTTTTAAATTAGGATTTTCAGGTTTTTAATTATTTTAGGGGTTTTTAGGGTTTTTTGGATTTTAATTAGAGTTTTTAGTTTGAATTAGGGTTTTTGGGTTTTAATTGGAATTTTGAGTTTAATATAGGGTTTTTAGATTTTAATCATGGTTTTTAGTTTAATTAGGGTTTTTTGAATTTTGATTAATGTTTTGGGTTTAGATTAGGGTTTCTTGGATTTTAATTAAAGTTTTGGGTTTAAATTATTTTTTTTGGATTTTAATTAAATTTTGGGTTTAAATTAGGGTTTTTTAACTTAATTAAGTGACTTTAGGTGTTTTTAGGATTTTTTGAGTTTAATTTAGGTTTTCCTTGAAATTAAATGGATTAAAGTGGTTTAAAATGGATTTTATTTGATTTTGACTTTAATTAGGATTTTCACTTGATTAACTTGGATTTTAAGTAGATTTAAGTGGATTTTATTCAATTTTGACCTTAATTAGGGTTTTCAATTGATTAATTAGGATTTTAAGTGGATTTAGGTGGATTTTATTTAATGTTAGTTTTAATTAGGGTTTTAAATATTTTTAGGTTGATTTAAGTGTCAATTTTGACCTTAATTAGGATTTTAAGTTGATTTAGGTGGATTTTGTTTGATTTTAATTAGGGTTTTACTTAATTAATTAGGATTTTAAGTGAATTTAGGTGAATTTCGTTTAATTTTGGTTTTAATTAGGGTTTTTGCTTGGATTAAGTTAGAGTGGGCTTGAGGGTTTAGGGTTTTGATAAAGTTAGGGTTTAGGGATGGTGGTTGCAACTAGAACATCTTCTAGAGGAGCTTGCTATCAAGTGACTGCAAAATTGAGGTGTCTACACCAAGTAACTTACTTTGGCCACAACCAGCCACGGAGGTGCATTACACTACCACGGACTTGTCACCCAGTGAGGGGCCAATCTGTCCCAAAGTTCCACCTAGAGAACCCTCACAAAGCCAACCCTACCTAGGAAGGCTATCCTATCACTCAGGATGCTACCAGCAATGGGGCACGTGCACTATCTGCCTTGGCCAACACCACAGGTTCTGTCCTCTCGGCATCCTCAACACGGTACCTAGACAATGGAAGTGTCATACCTTCACCCCCGATGGTAACCTCAATGCCCTAGTGACAACTAGAGTATCATACTTTAAGGTCCAGATGATACCTCAGCCCGTCGACCTCAACCTCAACCTTGTAAACAACAATCAGGGAGTATCATACTGTTAGGACCCGACAACCACTAGCCTACAGTATCATGGCCCCAACCACAACCTGGGTAATGTGCCTAACCACCTGAGAATGTCGTCACATTCCCTAGTCCAAGTAGCATGGCCCAACAGTATCTTGGCCCCTTTACCAAAAAAAGCACGAAAATCAACTAGAAATCTTCTTTAAAACTACATAGGGGCCTAATTCGACATACTGAAGTGGGACTGTCCACCGATCCTAGGCTCAGGACACTAGAAGTGGCAAACTGAAAGCCACCCAATTGCCCAAAAATCCCTAATCTGGTAGACCAAAATAGACCGATCGACCAAATCAGGTGCTTTGTTAATACCCAAGACCCAGATCAATAGACCAAATGAATTAATTCGGCTAGACCAAGGGTTAATGGGACATGTCTGAAGCAAAATCGACACACCAAACCAAATGCTTGTCCTAACTCATCACTTCGTCCAAATGGGAGTGAGGGGTGGTCTCACCACACAAATCCACAAAATCCACAATAAAAATAGGACATAGACGTGTGATTCTACTCCAAATCCACACAAAAATCACTACGATCCATCGACCGAAGCTCAGGATATAAAATCTGAAAGCTAAAGAGCTTAAAAACGAGCATAGTGCAAACCACACAATAAATTTGCCATAAATACCATAAATTCTCATAAATTCCGAAATCATTCCTAAGCATTAAATTCACGCAAATCTACTTACTTCTAACATTCTTACACAATTTTGAAGAGAGAGAAGGAGGGGTGTGCACCTAAGGCAATCTCCTACTCAACCACCACCAGACACCCCCCAACCTTTAGCTCTTTGGTGACCCTCGACCTCCAAATGTCCTCACGACCATCTCAAGCTTGCCGTACCTCCGAGAAGAAGTCCGGGGCTCCACTAGCTGACCCAACTCCGATGCTCCGCTCTCTCTCCCACTCACTCTATAACATCCATAAATTCATTTTGTAATTATTTACATTTTTAATGAATTTATTTCTGGGAGGGTGTTATTGTCCTGAGGCCCGTTTGTATAATTTGTGGCTTTTGGGCTTGGACCTCTGGGGCCGGCTGCAGTCTATGTGTTCTTGTGCTTGTCCCCACGTGATTGGCAATGCAAGTGGTTGGCACTATGCTTGTAGGCCCATGTGTAGGTCCACGATTGAGGATTGGTTGGTGTGGTCGATGGCTAGCTCGTGCATGGTGCCAGTGGGTGTGGCTGGTGTGCTCGTATGGGGTGTTGGTAGCCAGGATGCGTAGGTACGCACACGTCCAGCTGCTGCGTGTGCATGGCTTTATAAGTCAAGTGTGCACCCTCATGCACGAGTGCACTCCTCCCCTGCTCACCAATCATCTTCTCCTTCTTCTTCCTCCACCTCCCTGGGCGCACACCCCCTCCTCCACCCCACCTCTCCTTCCCACCCCCTCACTCCCTCTCCTCCCCCTCTTCCTCTCCCTTTATCCCCCACGTTCCCCTGTCTCTTTCTTCCTCCCCCGTCGTGTGCCAGAGAGAGAGGCCAAGAGTGAGAGCAAGAGGCGTAGGTCGTCACGTGGCTTGGTGTTGGCATGGTCAGAGCTTTAGAGGTCGAGGAAGCTCCTATGGAGGACGTGCTCACCGGTGGTGGCCAGTGGTTGGCTAGAGAGCAAGTTCGGTCGCCGAAGGCCGTTTTCAGGTACGCACCTCCAACCCATTATGTAGAAATCATGAAAATTGGTAGAATTTCCTAGGATGGATGTAATCTAGGATAAATTTAATGTTTTGGAATTTTTGGAGATTTATTATGGCAATTTATGTTGATTATTGGGTTTGGGTCATTTTTGACCCCTCTATGTTTGAGAATTAATATCTTCTTGTGTGGTGAATGGATTTTGGTTTTGTCTATGGGGATTTGGACTAGACTCGAGGGTCTACAACATATATTTTGGGTGAAAGTTTTGGTGGTCTTTTTGCAAGTCTGCCCCTCACTCCCACTTCAGGCAAAATTTTTGAGTTTCTGTCTCTAGCCTACTTGAATTTTGACAGAAAACTAGGGACACGGGCCAAGTGCACAGCCCACATGCGCAGGTCCACCATGGCATTTTTGGGGTGTTTTCCAAGGCTTTTGCATATATTGACCCATGTTTTATGAAGGCTTGACGGTTTTGGAACGTGTATTGTCGTAGTGGTGGCTTGCCTTAGTGTTTGGGAGCCTGTTTTACGAATTTGTGGAGATTTTGGATTAGTTTTTCAAATATATAAAATGGTTTTGGAAATGGTTTCAAAGAGATATGTTGGTCCATTTGGAAATGATTTTCTTGGTTTTCTTTTTGCAGACTGAGAGACCATGGGACCTTGTCATTAGGACCAGGGAATGTGACGACATTCACAGGTGGTTGGGTGCATCTCCCTGGTTGAGGTTGGGGGCCAAGATACCCGAGGTGGAGATTTGTCATGTCTTGGAGGTATAAGACTCCATGACTTTTGTTTCGAGACTAGGGTTGTGGTCTACAGGTCGAGGTGTTTTGTCACATGACAGGGAAGTATGATACTCCTACTGTCACTGTGAGCATTGAGGCTTAGGTGTTGTCGGTTGTGGAGGCATGACACTCCCTCCTAAGCATCGTGTGGAGGACGCTGTGAGAAGGCGTACCCTGTGATGACCAGTGCAGGTGAGATACCTGTCCCACAGCTAGTAGTGTCTTGAGAGTCAAAACAGCCTTCCCAATTAGGGAGTTGCCTTTGTAAGGATCACTACTACAAAAATAGGAAATCGCAAGGAAAGATGTCCTCACTAAGTCCTCCCAATGTCCTCACGGTTTCCTTGCTAATGACCTTTGCGAGGACATTGCGAGGACAATAAGTCCTCACAAAATACATCATCGTTAAATTTCAGTTCGAGTAAATGTCCTAGTGAAATCCTCGTAAGAAATTTTGCGAGGACTTGGCGAGGATAGAAAGTCCTCGCAATGTTCTCGCTAGTAGTCGCAATTTCCTCACAATGTCCATGCCATGTTCTCGCAAAAAAATTTAAAAAAATTTTAAAAATAAATAATTGCGAGGACTTAGCGAGGAAAATGTCCTCGCTATGTCCTCGCAAGTTATAAAAAAAAATTTAAAAAAAATAAAAATTTTCTGCCAGAAATTCCTTATTGTCACTAGCACATTGTTTCTGCCAAAAAATTAAAAAATAGGGTTAGAGGCAACCCTTTACTGAATTATACCAGAATCAATCCAGAAAGTAGCAATTTTTGGATCAAAGCTGCAAATCTCAACTGTTTTCCCAACTATGAAAATGTTTAAAACAATAAGTACAGTAAGATGAAGGACATTCTAGAAAATTCAAGAAACTTTATTCAAAACAGAAATATCAACTTCGAAGACGAATTATGAAATTGTGTGCTAGACTTGCCATTATCTCCAAAAAATTGCCACCAAACTTTCCTTGAACTTCCTTCATACTCAAAGATCCTCGAGTAAAAGTATGGTTGATAATCATATTTGTTTATCAAGATACAAGGAAATATTAGCTGAAGAAGAAACAGTTTGTACAATAGGGGGAAAGAAAGAAATTGGCTAAAAGAAAAGAGACGTGAAAAGTACTAGGAATACTTGTTTGGAACTGATTGTCAACCTGTAGATAATAATGAAAAGCTTGTTGTCATTAACTAAAAAATAGATGTTGTGAAATCTATACAATAGACTTAGCACATCAAAAAAGGAAACATGTCTGCAAGATGTTGTTTTGATAGATATCCCATCCTCCCTCTTTAGCCTTGTGCTTATCTATACGTGGAAAATGTTGAACCAGTTATATTGATCAACTGCATGATGTTGTTCTGATAGATATCCGTATTACACTTTAAATGTCCATTGGTAGAAAAGACTTGGCTCTATTCCATATTTCCATGCATATAAACTGGTCTCTTCAATAAAAGTGCTACAACTTGCATTGTCATTATTGGATCTACTAATAATATTCTCATCTAGTCATGTTATTTACCAAATTTTTGTAAGCATGATAGAACCTTAGTAAATTACTGTGCATTAAAAGATCGAACTGAAATTCAATAACAAGGCATAATTTTATTATCCATTTTGATCTTTATTCCTCAAGGTTCATTAGTATATTTATAGGAAACTAAAGCATTGCAATAGCAAAGCAGATCTAGAACAATGAAAAGGTAAAAATTGGAAGAGTTGGCAAATATGACAAGAAGTGAACCAACAAAAATGGGGAATCCAATGAGAACAACTCGTAAATTATTTATGAGTTTACTACGAAAAGATATTTGTTAGCGTAAGCTAAAGTTTGTCTATACCTCTGTAGACACCCCGATTTTGAGGTGACCCATGGATGAGCTTTCCAGTTGTTGCTTTCGATACGGCTAGCCAATGAACCAACCCTAAACCCATAGCAAGCCCGTAGCCCAATTAGAAATTTAGACAAGTAGAAGAGAGCACCTAGCTAGCACACTTACCCGGCACACCTAGCTAGCACACCTCCTTGGCACACCTAGCTAGCACATCTACCTAGCACACCTAGCAGGCGCACATGCCAGGCGCACATACCCGATGCACATCCCAAGCGCCTAGCCATTTCACAGGCTGCGAGCTGCTGGCTTTCCACCTCCCATGGCTGTTATCTCTAGCAACGAATATGCCATGGAATCTTCCAGGATTTTCGTCTACAAGGCTCCTTGCATTCCTAGGAGTTACCCATGAGAAAATCCTATATAAGGACACCCATAGGCAACCAATAGGAGAGGTTAGAAACCTTGAGTTCAGCAAATCCTGATTTGAGCAGGCATCTTGAGCAAGCTATATCCTTTTTCCAGCAGTATATTCTCATTTTATGGAGCATTCCCTTGCATCCCAAAGAATCCTTGGTCCTTCCAAAGCAACAAGGATCTCTCTATCTTTGGTATTTCAAGAAGGAACACCCTGAGAGGTAGGCTCCCTTTCTCTTCCTTCTCCTTTAAATCACCATGATAAAGCACGTTTTAAACCTTACATAGGATCTAATTTCTGCTATATGTAAGTGTTTTTCTTATGATAGAATGTTGATTTCGTGTACAAGACACCTTGCATGCAT
>JAMKQA010040193.1:0-16490 GCA_024699735.1 Posidonia australis | reverse complement strand
TGGTTTGCACTTTGCCATATACATATGTTCATTAGTATGAAAATATCATATAACATGACTAGAGAAACACAATAAGATTCCCCCCCTCAAAGATGAGAAATCATGGTTTTCAAACTGTAGGCAACAAGATGTAGCAATAAAAAACAAGAAAATAAAATCCTCTTTCTCAAAAATATGGATTTTTCCAGTCTGACACACTATGCTATGGTTTGCACTTTGCCATATACATATGTTCATTAGTATGAAAATATCATATAACATGACTAGAGAAACACAATAAGATTCCCCCCCTCAAAGATGAGAAATCATGGTTTTCAAACTGTAGGCAACAAGATGTAGCAATAAAAAACAAGAAAATAAAATCCTCTTTCTCAAAAATATGGATTTTTCCAGTCTGACACACTATGCTATGGTTTGCACTTTGCCATATACATATGTTCATTAGTATGAAAAGATCATATAACATGACTAGAGAAACACAATAAGATACCCCCCCTCAAAGATGAGACATCATGGTTTTCAAACTGTAGGCCACAGGAATAGCAGTCATTTGTGCAATTTCTAGGAGCCCAATTCCAAGTGATGTTTAAACCACAAGACAAAATAACGTAAAGACATAACAACAAAACCCTCTCATAAATAAAATACATTTATTGACTTTTTTGACAATCGGTCACCCCAAAGTGGTAAATTTATTTCTACATGTAAAGAGAAGTTTACTTTCAAAGTCAAGGTCAACTTAAACATTCAAGAAAAATGAGTAGAATAAAATGACCCTTGTAATGCAATCTCTATATACTCATGCTAGCCACACAAAGTTGGCAAGGCTATGTCTACCCACATGATAATCTCAATAAGCCATTCTGAATATAGACCGTTAGAAAGAAAACCGCAATATGCAAACCAAAAGCAACCTCAGCTCAAATTGTTGTTAGTTTAAATCTGACAAATAACAAATCAAATCAAATATATTTAAACAAATAAGTGCCAAATAATGTCACAAATTTAGATTTAAACATTCTTGATAGAAGTGTCACAACTGAACCCTACTACATTCTGCAACAATTAAGAAAGAACCTCAAGTTCAATACGATGGAATGATTACAAGACACTAGAATGGAAATCAAACAAAGTGGGGCAAGATTCAAAAAACCCATTGAAAATGGAGACCATGGTGTTGGAGCCTTAGACCAGAACTGTGGAGGAGTGATCTGCAATAGTTAGCAATAGACAGCACCATCAGATTAACTTCCTGATAGGGAAAACCAACATTTTAAAAAAGGTAAAACATCAAAACCCTTCTGTCAGTGAAATAAAGTTCTTATGTCATATGATGATCCAGTCTAAACTCTATAGATTTTTTAATCTTTTTTGTGCAACTACTTCAACTTGAAATCAAATCCAAGCCCATTTTAGATGCATTAAATCAAATGTGATCCAAAATTCATTACCTTCTTAATTAATATGAAAATAAAACAATTTTCTTTGAAATATATCTAGGCATTCGTACCATAGAGTAAAACATGAACCCCCACATAGATGGGACAAGCAACAACATGGTTTGTACAAGCAACAAGCAAAGCACTCATCTGCAGGAGTCAACAATAGCCAACAACGAGCAATGTAACGATTTGCAGAAGTCAACAATAGACCATTTTTAATGTGACTTTTGCATGAGTCAACCATGGACCAGTTTTAATGTGATTTTTAGGCCAAAAGACAACAAAGTTCAATTACGATCGCAAAAGCCCCTTTTTTGAGGAAAATAAATTCTTGTGTACTTTGACAATCTTTACTAGAGATGGCAGATCCCTTTCTGGAAATGATCACTTTCAAATCAAAATAAAGCTAAATATTTTCAGTGAATACAAAAGATAAAAAAAGTCTTTGGAAAATATTAGTTGGAACGGGAATTGATAAAGTATCTAACACAAAAAATTTCAACAAATTATTAGAAAAAAGCAAGAAGATTGAAAACAACCCTAGACGACAGGACACCATGCTTGCCATTTCTTTCTAGAAGTAATTCAAATGAACTTTTAAAATTAAGAAATACTGGAAATTTCCAATTAAATTGCCTCTAGCAACAAAATATATTTATTTCTTGAGCAATTTATCAATCTTGACCGTATCAGCACAACTTTTTGAAATGTAAGAAACACCAGAAAAAAAATCAGAATTAAAACTGGCCTCTCCCATTAAAATATATTTCTTGAGCAAATTAGCAATCCTGACCATATAAACTTCATATTAGCCAATAATAAAACCTGTCTTACAATTTTTCCCACTCAAATTCAAGCCCGATATTACATAGTGAAGTCATTAGTCAATAACCTGTTACAAGCCAATAGCTACACTGCATCTGCTAATGACTTGGAAGGATTTAAAAGAATTATTCTGGTTTTTGACAACACTAAGTTAGCATTGGCATTGGTTTGCAAATCAAAGAAGACTCAATTTCAGCCCTTAGTCCTCTTGTTAATTTAAATATACAGCACAAAAACAAATCATTGAACCAAACTTGACATATGTGGGTGTTATTTTAGATAAGCTGAGCATTTCAGTTATACCGTTAAGGATTTAAAAAGAATGCAGTGAGAAAGAATACCTTACGAGACTACTCTTGGATAATGTTCAATTCAGCAATCCTCTTGAAGGGTTGAACAAATGGCAAACCAATGCCTTGAAGACTTACACACAGAAAAAACTCTTCCTTGAATGTTTATATACAACCAAGCAATAAATCTTTTCAATCCAGCTAGTTAAATTACAAAAACTGGAGCATGACGCTGACTACTTTAAAGCTATCAGCAAACTTCCTCGAAGAAGAAACAAAATCCAAATCAATTCCTCAACCCTCTTACCATAAAATTATCATCACAATACAGGGCAAGACAAACCAAAACAACACCAAACTGCTGTTCGTTGAACTGAACAATTCATCTTGGTCGAAACATGGAAAAAAGATCCAAAACTGTTAGTTAAATAGATAGAATCCTGCCGAGTCATGATCTAATCTGTTCTCTTACCGCTTAAAAAATAACACCAAATCGAAAATATTGAAAGCATCTCCACCCACAGAAGCCTTCAGTCATCTAACCATGTACATTCCTCTACTATCACAATCTACCATTCCGGAGACAATAAAGCAATCAATCCAAACCACTACCCAGTAAGAGCAAAATAAACCAAGAAAACCCGTCTTCTATTCAATTGAGCAAATTATCCCTGGAGAAACGCCAAAAAAGCCATTCAAATCTGCTACTTAATTGACTGAAATAAGTTCCCGTCATTGTCCAAGTCGATCGAGAAACACCTAAGGGAAATACAAGAAGGACCGCCCTCCTCAAATTCTTGAATCACCCAACATTAAAAAGCATCTGAATCCACAGTCCTGACAAAAAACAAGCCGATCAGAACAACACCTCTATTAAGGAACCGATCGAACTATTTCGTTTCACAAAAGGCCATCATGAAAACCTCCGACGGTTTCTTGAATCGTCCAACCATGAGAAGAAAACACAGCAACAGAGCCAATCAAACTACCATCTCCTCACAACGGGATCGATCAAATTACTCCGTTCGAAAACCTAATCGTGAAACCTAACACGAATCTTTCAGCAGACTTAAGAAACAAAGAGACAGCAAACATCACCAGAATAAAGAAAATCAAATCGAACGATTCCCTTCGCCGAATCCCCATCATCACCAAGAAAACCACCCCGCCCACGGGAAACCGTGGATGTTTGCCATTGAAGAACAGCGGGCGCCCCGTCGTTTATAGGTGAGCAAGGGAGACGGTCGAGGAGTAGGCAACGGCTCCGATTAACCTGAAAAGAAGCGATTGGACGGTTGGATTTTGAAATTGAAAGGATAAGAACGCGCTTTTTATTTTATATTTTGACAAGGTTCCAGAACAATGTGGAATTTGCAAGCACGCGTGGCGCGTCCGGTCTTTAACGTGAGGAGGAAGTAAAGTGCCCTTAAAGATTACCACATTTTTTTAACACAAAAAAGTGTATGTAGGTGTATAAGGTATTTCTTTTAAATACATAAAATCTTAAACATCTAAATTTTTTTTTTTTTTTTTTGATATCGGTATGTATATATTTTTTCTTTGTGGTCCGTGAGATTCGAACCTCAGAAGGAAGTAGAAGTTCCACTCCTCTTGGCCGACTACACCATAGTAGTTGGTTAACATCTAGATAATTTCAAAGGTTAAAATTAAATCCATATCTTTCTCTCATTTTTCCTTTCTCACCACTCCTCCTCTCTTTCTCACCTCTCCATCCTCTTCCTCCTCCTCCAGCTCTTTCAGCTGTCTTCTCACTCTCCTCCTCGTCGTTGTTGCCTCCCTATCTCTCCCCTATCGTCGCCTCTCTACCCTCCTCTTCTTTCAATAAGCTCCTCTTCTCTCGTGTACCGTGATGCACCTCTATTTCCACATGCACCACCGTCTCTGTCTGCTCCTCCCTTCATGTATCTCATTGCCTTCTTCCTCCACTGTTACTGTTGTCGCTCCTCCTCCTCCTTCTCCATCACCTCCCCGTCCCTTTCCTTCCACCACCTTTTCATCTTCGTCGTCATGGCCCTTCCTTTCAACCTGTAGACATCCCGATTTTGAGGTGATTCATTGATAAACTTTCCATATGTTGCTTTGGATATGCCAAACCCAAACCCATCAGCTAAACCAACCACAAACCTATAGCAGGCCCGCAACCCAATTATAAATTCAGACATGTAAGGGAGAGCACCAAGTTAGAGCACCAATGTGGAGCACCTGATTGGAGCACTGAGCATGAGCACTGCAGTGGCACACCTAGTTGGAGCACTAGTCAGGTGCACCTATCTGGCGCACCAAGCTGGCGCATAACCACTTCTCAAGCTGCTAGCTGCTGGCTTTCCACCTTCCATGTCTGTAACCTTCACTAGCGAATATGCCATGGAATCTACGCCAGGCTCTTCGTTTACGAGGCTGCCTGCATTCCATGGGAGTTACCTTTGCAAAATCCTATATAAAGACCCCCATAGGCAGCAATTTGGAGGATCTTAAGCAAGTCATCTACTGATTCCAGCAACCCTTTCTCGTATTCTTGAATATTCCCTTGCATTCTAAAGCACATCCAGCCTTTCTAAAGCAACAAGGATCATATTATCTTGGGTTTTCTAAGAAGGAACACCTTGGACAAGGTAAGCCCCACTCCTTTCTTTACTTTTAATCTTAGTTCTTGCATCGAATATAACATGCCTTGAACTTCACATATAATCTGATTTGTTGCTGTTTACATGAGAGTTTTATGATAAGATGCTCGTTTCGTATGTAAGATACTCTACATGTAAAATCTATATGATAAAAATCTACATCATGTAATTCCTGTGAGTTGTTTTTCTTCTTTGTTTCTTTACACAAGGAACCATGATTCATGAACATGCATGCTAGGAAATAAGCATTGAATATAATCTCTGTATATTTATCATTTGCTTGTGGTTGTTAGGTTCATCCATTCATTTCCTATCTTTTAGAATCTCATGCAAGTATTTCAGCCCATGATTTGCATGATTTGGAACCAAATAATAAAAGATTTCCATTTGTTTGCATCTTATCATGTTTTCTGTTTTTATCACCTGCATACCTAATCTGATTAAAGAAAATCATTGATCTTTGAAATCTAGACCAGATTCTGAATCAGCCTGTAGTCTGATTCAGGTTTTCTAGGGAGCACCATTCTGGAGCACCAACCTGGCACTACTCTAGCGCACCATTCTAGTGCACTAGGCTAGTCAGAGAGCAAATCACCATGTTTACAACTCAAGCTGCATGGTTTTCTCGGATGATTTTGACTCTGATTTTCCTGGTGTGGATTCTCTGATGTTATATGTCTTTGCATGCATGTTTTCAGCTTAAGATGATATTGTTTTAAGACTTTTTTACACTTTGCATGCTCAGCGCATTGCTGAAATCTGGTAGGCTGATTGCCCCCATGAACTCCTATATGGAGATTCTTATGCATCAGCCCATGATCCAGGTAGCATGGCTGAATCTTGTTGCTTTTATTTAACATGAAAAGGATGTGATCTTGTGTGAGGCTTGCAGCCCTTGAGCACAAGATCCATGTTATCTTTTCATGTTTGGATTTTCCTAGATATTTAAATTGCATTTCTTGAGTTTACAAGGACTTTGCATTGCATAACATTCTGGAATCCATTATATTACATGACATTGCACTGCATGGATTTGGCACATCTTCCTAGCCTCACTAGAGCACCTAGGTGGCGCACCAGACTGGAGTACCAGTTTGGCGCACCAGACAGGCACATCAGCCTGTTTTTCAATAGCACTGCAGCTTTTCGCATGATTTTTAGCATGTTTTCCCATTTTGATTTGCTTCTGGTTTTCTTCCTCGATATAACTGGAAGATCCAATTCTGTTTTTAGCCCATTCTATGCATAGTAGATCATATTTCACATATAGTAAAGCAAGGATGAAAATCACTCAAAGTTCTTAGATCTTTGATCTTATTTATGTAATATCCTTGCATCAATGCTTAACCCGTGATACAAGTGATCCTTCTGATCATTAGGACACACCCCACATCCCATGCACTCTTATTTAGCATAAGATACCATTCACTTAACATGGCATTGCATATCGCCCTCGGGCGTACAGAAAAGACTGAAAAGCCAACATTTCATATATGTAAATGAGAAACCCATAAAAAGACTGATTTATCGGGCATACGAGGGTGCCTAATACCTTCCTCGTGTGTAATAGGGATCCTTGCCCATTTCTGGTTTAAGACCTTCTTTTCCATTGGCTTTATTGCACGATTTGAATGTTTTAAACAGTTTTCCTCGTCTTCCGTTTTTAATAGACTGGTGGCGACTCATGCTTTTTATCATTATTTTTATTGATTTGCCGTGACTTTGCCGATCCTCGCGCATTTGACCTTTCACGTCAAGCCCGAGGTTGTCGCCGGCATGGTTACACAACCCCTCTCCCTCTTCCTTCTCTCCCTCACTGTCTACATGCTTTTTATCTATAGGCGCCTACACAAAATCTAGCCTATTTTTTAAATATTTGAGTACAATTGATCGCACGATAACATCGAACACTATCCTTCGTATACAAAGCCTTACATAAAAGGTATAAATCAGATTGGTTAAGGATCCAAGTCAATTCGACACAGTTCAGGACCTATGACTAGGTTAATTTGTTTTTAAAACAATTAGAAATTTTTTATTTATTATTAAATATTTAATATATGCATAAAATCTTAAAAAATACATGAGATATTCAACATTTTACATTTTTACATGTATAATTATTACATCAATATAAATTAAAAATTTTACAAAAAATCTATTCATTATCATTAATAAAGTCGTCGTCTCAAATGTACGCCCATTAAAGTTGATACAGTCTCCTCATCTTTTGATTCATCATTTAAATTTAAATTTTTGAAGACAATCAATCACATCGTACAAGTCATTCAAGTACTCAGAAGCATCTATAGATTCTTCTAATAGTTTACATCTTCTATCACTTAGAACTCTTCTATTTGCTAAAATTGTAGACTTCAACACCACAATATGCTAAAATCATTAGTAAATCTTTTACCATTTTAGAAACTATAAGAAATCTAATTATAGTATTATACCAGTACTTTAATATATCTAAATTATCCATTTCATATTCAAAAAAGCAAACTCGCATTTTAAATAATTTTCTAATTCATTATTAGTGATTGATTGTGCATATTTTCCTTTTTTCTTATTTATTCTACTCCAAAATGAACTACTACTAGTAGTAATATTTATTTCTACAAAACTAAATATATTAGCACTAGAGCTACTTGCACTACCATCAAGTCTAACATATTTTTCAAATAAATGTATATAAAATTTCTTTAACTTTATTATTAAATTAATTCATTCTTTTAATTTTATTCATATTACTAAAAATATCATCTAAAGGTACCATCCAATTAACTGATCTTTACCTAGGATCCATGACTAATGCTAAACATATTCACATGGAAGCTCATCCTAATAATTATTATATTGTTTCCATTAATTGTATAATAGTTACAAAACATGGCACATATCAATCTTATTGAAAAATATTTGTAATATTAAATAAATTAATTAAAACTATAGAATTAGTAGGATAATATTGACCTCATAATTGTTGAGTTGTATAATAAAATAGTTTTAAAAATTTAAAAATTATGTTAGAATTATTCTAATCATTATTATTTAAAAAATAATTAGATTTTACATTATACTATATTGTAATTATGTTACTATACGGTAAACATAAACTTAACATATCATATATCGAGTTCCATTTACGTTGAAAGCCTAACTTAATTTTTTAGGTTTTAAATTTCTGCACATATATATCTAAATTATTAAAATCTTTTAGGTAAAGTTTGAATAAATAAAATAGCTAATCTTATATCTTTTATAAAAGATCTAATGCAATCTATATATTCTTATACAATTAAATTTAAAATATAACAACACCACCTACAATGTAATAAATCACTATTTAATATCAATTGTAGATTTCCTTTTAGTATATTTACTGCAATATTATTATTAAAAGTATTATCAAAAATATTGTATTAATTTTATTATATATTTTAAATTATTTAGCAATATTGGTTATAATATTTGCTAGAGTTTTACTACCATGTGAATAATCAAAAACTCTAAAAGTAATTATTCTTTTTTGTAAATTTCATTTTATGTCTATCTAATGTGTATTTAAAAAAAATTATTAGAACCAATCCAAATACCACAAGTTAACGATATTTTACATAATAAATTAAAAAAATTGTAATTAAATTTTTTTATCTTTTTTTAAATGTTTTATAAATTATATTTTAAATGGTGTTGCTAGAATGATCTTTAAATTATGGGTCTAAATAATTTTGTACACAAGTTTCAAATTTTTTATTTTAAAAAAATATAAATGATTGTTCATCTTATATTATAAATTTTGTTGTATCTTCTTTATCTTCTTCTGTTATTTCCTAATTATTATTTCGCAAAAACCTATTTACAATTTAAATTGTCTTAAATTAGTAATATTATCTTTATTATGTGTAGCTATACAATTTTTAAGATGTCTAGCTTTATGACTTACACTTCCAATCCTAAGATAAGTATAGCTAATAATAAAATAATTATAATAACACCTATTTTTATTACAAAGATCTAAAGTTATATGTTTTCAAAATCATGAACTTTGTTTCTTAGGTTTTTGTGGTTGTGGACAGTGTTTGTGTGATTTGATATAAATGACTCCTAAGTTATGATGTATTATTAGTTTGATACATTTTTTTATGGATATATCATTATAATTTAAATAATAATAATAATAATAAATCCTTGACCCAAAAAAAATGAAAATCAAAAAATGAAAGAATTAGAAGTAGAGAAATTAAATAGATTAGAAGTAACGAAATTTTGTTGTTGTCAGATGAGGCTGGATAATTAGAGTCCGGAGTCCAAAGACAAATATTTGGAGAATCGGAGCGATGTTACAACAAAGTTTGAAATCAAACTTGAATTTTTTACTTGAGAATTAGAAGAAGTTTGAGAGAATAAATGAATTTGGAGTATTATAGTAAAGAATAGAAATAAGAGTAGAGGATTGTACGAAAAAAATAAGAGGTAGGAGTGGATATTTTCTTCGAAAGTGCCTTTAATAGTTGGTCAAACCAATTGTTGTGTTTTTTTTTTTGAGCTCAACTGAGCCTAGGTCGTCAAGCCAAGTAGGCTTGACTCTTGAGCCCAACATGGGCTGCAGCTCGCCCCAAGCTAAGGTCGATTCAGTCCACCCTATCCTTACGCTGGTTCGATTTACATCTTTAGACCTGTTTCTTTTAAATTTCCTTTTTTAATATATGTATTACGATTTTTATCCATTATGATACTTTCCATTACATCTTGCAATCTTATTTTTGGGACAACTGGATTTTCCTATACGAGATCAATTGTTGCGTGTTACCAGAGTCCTATTGTTTTACTTTAGCATTCTGGTTTTTGAATATGCAGGAGTATTTGGTGTAGAAGTCAAAAAGTAGTTGCTGAACCAATAGCAATATCATCTACAATGTATTCACACCATTAACACCAATCCCTTTCATCTTTGGATGGCACCATCTAGGTTTTTTCAACAGTGCTTAGATTGGCCGTAGAAGCTTCTTTGGAAACATTCATCAGTGTACAATCTTTGTTCAGAAATCCCTTCTTTGTTATTTTGTTCTTCGTTGAAATTCCTTCTTGATGTATTATTGTTGCTTTTTTATTGGTACTCGTTTTGTTGGGAGTTTGCCTTTTTTGATGGCTATCAAGTTTGTCATAATTGCCCATCAAAAATGAGATATGGTATGTTTACTTATTCTATTGAATAAACATCATTTTTCCAACATTGAGGTTTCTATGTGGTTTTATTTTCTAATTTTCATAATCCCTTTCTAATATATTGTTCTTCTCAATTTTATTTTATACATATTGTTCTTGCTCTGACCAGTGATCCATTAGGTTCTCATCATTTTGATGATAGTGTGGTTTTATTTTCTTTAGTTTCTCTGTTTGCTTGTTGTTTCTTCTCTTCAGATTTTTCTCTCCACATAAAATAGTTTTTAGAATGCTATTCTATAATGATGAGACTGTAGTGTTTCTTGTGTATTCTACAAATTTAGAATATTTTCTAAAGGACATTTATAGATGTATTGTTGTCCTCGATTTTATTTTATACATGTTCTTGTTCCAGCAAATATTCCTTTAGGTTCTTATTATTTCACTAGTAATGATTTTAATTTCTTTAGATTGTTGTCTGCTGGTTGTTTTCTCTTTAAATTTTTCTCCACATGAAATGGTTTTCAGAATGCCACTCTGTAATGCTAGAATCATGATGTTTCTTGTGTTTTCTACAAATTTAGATTACTTTCTATAGGACATTTATATTTTTTTGGTGTGGTGTGGGGATTATGGTGAAGCTTTGGATCAAGGAATTTGATCAAGACGCACTCTCATTGCAAAGTACTTTGAGATTTAGATATTTCAATTTCATAAATAACTTCCATAGTTTGAGAAGATGAACAATTAAGAACCTTTATTTATTTATTTTTTTAAACCAAACCTCTTCCACACCAATATTAGAATAATAGTAGTTCTTGTAAAGATCTAGTTAATGTTATATTATATTTATTGCTATGAATGTGCATATGTTATTTGGTGTCGCTATCTTACATTCCAATGTCTTCTATTGTTGTACATTGCTATATTGGATTTCTAAGTGTAACATGGTGGGCCTCGGTTTTCTAACTCATTTGCATTAATGATGATTAATGTTGGATTTATGTCCCTTCATGTTTTTTAGTTGGTTTGAACCAAATTTATTTGGTAGACTATGTGGATTTCTTTAAATTAAATTTAGTGATGATACTTTGGTTTATTATTGAAACATGAGATGGAATTTCATAAGTTGATTATTAAACTTGATTAGTATTTTGGTAGTTAATACAAGTGATTATATTAATCTTGTGTTAATGATAACGATGTGTTGATAATAATGAATTTTGAAATCTGGACATTTAAAATAGTTAAGTAAAGTGGATATTTTATTAAAGTGGTCGTGTTGCAACTTGATTTAAGTATGTGGTCAAATCTACATGTGATATGTGATTGAGCTAGCATCGAAAGTGAGAATGTAAGATGTATGATTGTTATGCATGAGAACATCAGAGTTGTTGGTTGCCACCTGTGAAGAGAAAAGGGAAAGAAAAAGGAAGAAGATGTAACAGAGGAAAGGAGGGCTACTGTTGGCTGAGCAAGAGGAAGAAGAAGATGTGGAGGAAGGCAACCCGATGGTGGACTACAGTGCGTCAAACAAATGTTTTTGTCGACAATCTCTCCTCATTTGGTTGTAGATTGATTGTCAAGTGGAGAGGTAACTTGGATCTAGTATTTTGTGCATTGTTCTTCGTTTTCTTGTTGCTGTGGATACTAATTGGGGTTGGGTGTGTGTACACTGCATTTGGATGCGGCATTGAGTGTGATCAAAGCTCCAGCGAGACTTCGGGACAAGTCAGTGGATTGTCGTGTTTGACCGTACCTCAAAAAGGAAGTATGTATTCAATTGAGGATTGTTTCGTGATTACGTCGGTGATTATTGTGTTGCAGGATTTTAACTCCAAGATCTCGACTATATTAAGTTCTAAGTTCCATCTAAATGGATTTGACTGCTTCGACCACAAGATTTTATATTGTTCACTAGGCTATGGTTTGGTTTAAATGTGCTTGGTCCATGTGATGTGTATGCTCTATGTTTACTGATTAATTCATAATTCATGCATATTTTATTTTCATATTTATCTATTTTATATATAAATAATGCTATTAGAGGTGTTTTATGTAAATTTCGCAGGAACCTGAGAACTCAGGAAGAATCTAGGAAACATAAGGAGAAAAAGAATAATTGTGCTAGAAAAGAAGAATTTTTTGTATGGAAAATTCTAGAGTTACATCAAGAAGTCAAACACATATTTTCCACTTGCCTAAATACTGAAAATATCAACCAACAAGTGGAAAAAGTCAGAGAAGATCTTGGATAACTTAGATGCCTCCCAAGCGTTCAAATGCAGATTCGGCGCCTCCCAGGTGGCTGAACCAAATATTTTGACTTGGTCTTCTTTGGATATGACTCTCACTTATAAATATCTTGTATTCAAAATTTAAAATTAAATTTTGTATTCAGATTTTAACGTAAGGAAATCCTTATAAGCCTACAAAGGAACCCCTTAGGTAGATCTTGGAGGATCATCTTTTACCTTTAGGCGTAGACTGTTTTTCTATTGTTGTGAGAGATCTTCAAGTTTTTCTAGTATAATCTCAGGTTTTATTAATATAAATTTATTATTCTTCTCAATTATGTCTTGCACCTCTCCTTCTTCATCTCTTATTTCGATGTTTTTCGTTATCATGCTAAACTAAACCACTCTTTACATCTAGGGTTCTTAAAGTTAGATCTAGGATATGATAATAATATTTAATCTTATCTTATCTTCTATACTTCATGATTATTGACTCTTTCTTATTATCTACTTTTACAATTATATTTTGATAGTTTATTATTAATCACGTATTTTCATGGTCTATACTAAATGATTATTATTCAGAAATAAGAAATGTGTTATATATCTTTTTATCTTGGTATATTATGCTAACATGCATCTAGATAGATCATTATAGAATCATATTTCTTTATGATTTATTCTCATTACCGACATGTTAGATCTTGATATTGCATAATAGGTGTTTCATCTTCATGTATTATTCTTGTTTAATAATAATCCTTGATAATTAAAACTTATTGCAAAAGATTAGATGAACTAGATAATTACATGATCCACTATGATCTAATGGATAGAAACTCTAGATGTGCTTTTTATTATTGATAGTCTCTTTGTAATTCCTTTCTTTTAATTAACTTTAGATATAATTTATCATAATCTCTTTTAATTTTCTAATTCGTATTTTACAATCAAAGTTTTGAAAAGTCTCGGGTTTCTATGGGATTGACCCATTCTTGCATACATACTACATAATACGTCGTACACTTGCAATTAATTAAAACGTTCACATCAAGTTTTTGGCGCCGTTGTCAGGGGACTCATTGTATTTTTTGTTTTGATTGTGATTATTCAAATTAATTTTAATTTAAGTATATATAGTGGTCATCGTGTCAAGTCTTGCATCAAAAGCCTATTTTGAGTCGTGTTCACAATGTGAGATTTTGGTTTTGGATATCTAAATTTGCAGAATATTACACAAGAGAAAAGGAGCACGTAAAAAGAATTTTGAAGGATTTTGCTGCTATACGGATGCTCGGGAGGCACGGAATGTGAGGCACTCATATGTTTCGTAGATATTGTCATTTTTTGCAGATCGATTTGTTTTGACGTTTTCAATATACATCTACTATCAATTTCTGATATTATTCTCTGATCATTAATTTAAAATACGTGCAACTTGAACATTAAAGAAAATTCTGCATTGCAAGGTTAGAAACCTATACTTACTAGTTTAAATCATACTGATTTACCAATATTTATATTCAATTAATTTTATTAATTGTTGGAGAGTGTTGGAAAATCAAGATGAGTTTTTTTTTTCAATTTTCTGTGCATTAGAGAGCATATAAATTTAATATTTCACAACTTATTTATTGTATAATTGGTTGTTGTATTTTATATTAATATATTTTAAGGACAAAAACCTAATCAAGATAAGGTGGAAATTTCATCATCCTTCCTTAGTCCATAAACAACCAAATACATATTGCATTGATCTTAAGCTTAATTTAAAATTAATTAGACATCAGTTCCTAGGATTTCGACCTCAATTAGGAAAGGAAGCATAATAGAGAATAAAATTTGGAATTTTCTTATTTTTTTAGTGTCCTAACAAGTGGTTTACAAATTACAAGGCTACATCTTAAAAGGAATGTGGTTCTCTAATTAGGTCTGTCGTGAAAGCTCGAGGAGCCTCCCACATTCCTCCACTTACTTGGCCAATTAAGTTAAGAATTTTTTAGTTTGATAATTTTGAAGACTAACTATAAAGTTAGCAGGTGTTAAGATTTCTAAGTCAACCTTAGAGTTAGGATTTTTTTTGTGTATCTTGTGTATTTAGATTAGGGTTAGCATCCATTCGTCTCTCATTTATCTTTAGATTTAGATATCTTCTCATCTATCTAGATTCTCATCTAATTTAAAATTCATCAGTCCATCAAGTTGTGCATGTCAATTTGGGTTAAAGACTATACTCATCATTTAGTTAATTTAAAGCCCAACCCATTTGAGTATTTTTAAATTGATATTGAAGATACAAAGATGGATGAAATAATCAATCAACAATCCCTTCAAGATAGATGCTAACCTGTTAAAACAACCCAACCTTCATGCATTAGAATGCCTGTACCTAATGGGAATAATTTTGAGCTTAAAGCTCACTACATTAGTATGTAGTCCAAATTTAGTGGAGAAGGGGATGTCTGTCTTTTTATTAGAGAGTTTGAGGAAGTATGTGCAGTGATCAAGTTACAATAGTTATCTGATAATGCAATTAAATTGAGATTCATATCATTTGCATTTAAGGATGGGACAAAGAAGTGGTTATATAATCTCCCGATTGATTCAATAAGCATATGGAATGATTTTATAAAAGCTTTCTTGAAGAAATATTTTCTACATCATAAGACCCAACAACCTAGGAAAGAAATTAATGGATTCAAGTAATTTGTTCCTGAACCATTTTGGAAATACCTAGAGAGGTTTAAATATCTTATTAGCTCAATGTCCACACCATGGAGTTGAAAAGTGGAGATTGTGTCAAATTATTTATGAAGGGCTAAATTATTCTTCTAAGACATTGTTGGAGTCTATGTGTCAAGAGAATTTCATGGGAAAAAGTGAATAAGAGGCTTGGGCATTTTTAGAAGAGATAGCTGAGAAAACAGTTCAATGGGAAACCACTAGTGATACTGCTACACTCTCTAGAGATAAGCATGTATATAGTAGAAACATCCGTTGCTGATCAAGCAAAAATAGTTATCTCGGTAGGTAGAATTGAAGTCCTTGAACTTCAAAATAGTTTCCTTGTAAGTCAAATTTCACATTCTAACTTTATTTGCACTAGATGCCAAGCATCTAATCATCTTGTTCAAAAATGTCAATTCATGAGCCCAACAGTTAATGAACTTGAACAAGCCAATGTGACCTTTCAAAAGTAAAGTCATGATCCATATGCCCCCATTTACAATCCTGGATGGAGGAACCATCTCAATTTTTCATGAATCCAAGGATCACATCAAATTGGCACTACTAGAAAAATAGGATTTCACGAGGACATACTACATGGACATAGCGAAGACATGTCCTCGCAATAATTTAACAAGGACAAATAACGAGGAATTAGCAAGGACATGTCATCATAAAATTTTTGTGAGGATTTAATAAGGATATATCCTCGTACTTTATATAGCGATGACATTTACTTACTAATTGTCCTCATTAATGTAGCCCTAAAGTTTTCAATGACGGACCTCTTCTCCCCTTCACTTTTCTTTCCTTTACGCCTTCGGTCTTTGCCCTTTGGTGTGTGCCCTACATGCCTCCTGCCTCCTTGCCACCGTGTGCCTCCGTCTTGGTCTCCGCCTCCTCCCTCCTCACCTCTGTGCTCCCTCTTGCCTTCACACTCCTTCCTGCCTTCTCGCCACAGTGTGCCTCTGTAGGATCGAAATAGCTCATCTAGAGAGGGGGGGTGAATAGAGAATTAATACTTTTTAATTACTTTGACTACTTTTCAGAGATTAATGAAAATTGCATACAAAGGATATTATTTAACAAGTATAATCAAGCTTAATTACTTATGCAATTTATATAACATACAAGAAGAGGATGAGAGCAATTGAT
>JAMKQA010040192.1:0-17536 GCA_024699735.1 Posidonia australis | reverse complement strand
AAATTATTTGGACCAGTCCAAACATCACATGTTAATGATATTTTACATAATAAACTAAAAAATATTCCAATTAAATTTTTTTTATCTTTTTTAAATGTTTTATAAATTATATTTCTTGTTGTATTTCTAGAAAAACTTTTGAACTGTGGATTTAAATATTTTTGCATATATGATTCAAATTTTTTTTTTTCAGAAAAAGAAAATGGTTGTTCGTCTTGTATTATAAATTTAGTTACTCCTTCCTTAATTTCTTCTGTATTATATTTCCAATTAATTATACCACTAGATCCTACTTGTAATTTCGATTGTTTTAAATCTGTGTTATAATCTTTATTATGTTTAGGTATACATTTTTATAAATGTCTTGATATATGACCTACACCCTCTCTCTTAGGACATGTGTATGTGATATTACAATAATTACAGTAACACCTAGTTTGATCTACAGGGTCTAATGTAACATGCTCCCAAACTGAAGAACTTTGTTTCCTAGGTTTTTTAGTGGTTGTGGACTGTGTAGTATGTGTTGGGGTAGACTTAGGTTGATCTGACTCCATATTAAGGATATAGTCATGACTACAAACATTACTAATATTTTTCATTTTAATATAAAATAATAAAATCCTTAACCCACAAAAACCAAAACCCAAAAATGGAGGGATTAGAAGTAGAGAAATTTTGATGTTGCTGCTCAACTGGTGTCGCGTGGAGACTGGAGAGTAGAAGACGGGACGGAATCCAAAGCCAAACAGCAAAATCTTCACTTGAAAATCCTCACTTGAAAGTTGGGAGAAAGTTGTAGATTTGTAGTTAAGAAGAGAAGAAAAGATTGAGTTGTGAAGAAAAATAAATGGAGTAGGGGAGTATTTATAAGATAAATGGAGTAAATTTTAAGATTAAAACGAAAAAACATAAGAAATATGTAACGACTAAATAGTCGTTGCCAACGGCTATATTATTTAACCGTTGCAGAATGAGCGTCAGCTTGGTGCATCAGGTATGTGCGTCTTTTTTTTTTTTTTAAATTTTTGCAGGCAGACCGGCCCAGTCCAGTCCATACTGTTTTCACAGGTCAAATTAGGCCTAATAAACAGGCATTGGTGGGTCTGACCCTTGGGGCCGACACGGCCCACGACGGATCTGGCCCGACTCAGAGAAAATTTTTATGGGCTCGGACATCCTGTCCGTTCAGATTTCCACCTCTACAAATATATATATATATATATATATATGAATAACGACCTTATGTACGGATGATGTCATGAAAAGAAATATAAATTTTGCATCTTATATATGAACAACATTTAAGATGTTGAAAACCAGAGCAATTGAAAACAGAAGATTTGCATTTTGTACCAAATATTGGTTCCCATCATCTCCTTCGATATCCGTTGAGGTTTCAGTACGAGGACTTGTGGCTGCCATTCCAGAATCACCCCAGTTCTCGACATTTCCACCAACGAACGAGAACCTGCCCGCATCCGCTCCTCCTGCCGTCGACGCCGTTACATCCAACGAAGTCACACTCTGCTAAAAAGCCGTCATCAACATCACAAGACCAATTACCATGGCAGAACAAGTACACAAACAATACACCAATGGAATAACTGAACGTGCAAGAATCACAGAGTACATATATCTCACATGTTGTGGGAAAGCTCCAAACTGCACAGGGGTGGAGGTGACCACCGTGAGATTGCTGGACGACTTGGGGCTAAGCAGGGGACCTGCAACACCAGAACAGCACATCTCCATCAAAGCCTCAGCTTTTTCCCATGAAAACCCACAAGACACCCGATTTGGAAATACCCACTTCGAAAGATGTCGAGAACAGTGTCTCCGAGATTGTGGTGACTCTGGTATCCCGCAGACCACTGCATCTGGTGCTGTTCCATGGCAGGGACTCGAGAGGTTTCCTCCACCACTTCTCCACTGCAAAACCCAGAAGGTCATTCGGTTCTTCCATGAGCTATTGAGGCAAGAAAGGAGAACAAAAGGGATTACCAATGGAAAGTAGAGGAGTACATGTCCAGGGAAAGAAAGAAAGAAACACAGAGGGAAGCTGTGAATAAGTCGAAAAACAAAGACATCTGTCTATCTCTCTCCTCACCTCCTCTTCCTTAAGGTTGCTTTCTTTTCTTTATTTCTTCCTTGCTAGCTTTCTCTCTCTGTCACTCCGATCTAATCTCGTCTCTCTGTCCATCTTTTCATCAGTCAGTCAGTGGCGTCGAATCATCTCAAAGCTCAATTCAGACGCAAGGAAAGCAAACACATCTAATGCTCCTGAAAATAAGCAGATGGGTAAGTCGAGGATACATGCACATATACATATATCATCGGTCCATGGAATCTCGACAATAATGATAAATGCAGCCGACGAAATAACTGTAGCATGAGGCCAAGGAGGAAGACGAAGGGGAAGGGGAAGGGGAGCAAATCTCCTGATCCTCGTCCAACAACGCCAATGACGACACTGCTATTCTACAGTGTGTGTACGTACCACAACTAGTAGTTCTCAATTCCTACCACCTTTCCTCTCTCTTCGTTGATTTGTGGGTTTTGTCAGGTACTAATTGATGAAGGGTACGTGCCCACTGGCACAGGGGACTTGGCTTCCCGAAGAACTTGAACTCTCTGTCCGTCTGTGTTGGATTGGATGCATCTCATGTCTTCTGTCTGTGGCACAGGAGGTGGAAGAGGGAGAGAGAGAGAGAGAGAGAGAGAGAGAGAGAGAGAGAGAGAGAGAGACGGAGCGATACTGAAAAAGCTTATTTGCTTGGACGCAACCGCTTCTTTAATGCTGGAACTGGCAAGTAAAAAAAAAATATGACCACACTGCTGTAATCTGCTTGTTGGAATTCGAGAAGTCTAACCTATGGAATGCGTACCACCAGGCTTTTTGGCCACTTTTACGGACCTCGTCCAAAAGAATATGCTACTACAAAGTCATCGTGATTTCTACGAGAAACAATAAGTATATGCTACAGTAACATGGTGAAATTTGATAGGAAACATTACAAGACATCAAACAGGAACAACAAAAAAACAAGATGCTACAGTAGCAAAAGGCAAGATAGTTTGAACTCGTTTCTGGATATGTGTTATGAAGAAGATGGATGTATCATGATAGAAAACAAAAGTGAGTGGCAATTTTCACACCACACATACACAACTCTCGAGTGTTTTTTTTCCCTCATTTTTTTTAACGCTGATTTGGTATTTTTTTTGCTCAAGCCAAATTTGTTTTGCTGTGTGTAGGAATTCTCTCATTGAGATCCTATGAATCAATTGAAATTTCAGATTCATGCTATCAACACGATGACTTATAGCTTCTATGGGTTAGAACTTAGAACCATTTGATCATTGAATAAGTTACCAAATTTTGAGGAGTCGGTATTAATATGTGTCGAATTATACCACGTACAGTTCTTCGTACTGCATTTTCCAAAGGAGCAGGAGCCAATCCGAACTCATATTGAAGCCATGAAACAAGTAGTTGGCAAATTAAAATCGGAATTAGCTCAATTCGTGGTTGATTTACCGAAGAATAAATTTTCATTTTAAATCTATTGTAATTATTTCATCTTTTTTTTTAATTAATTAATTATTTATTATATTTTCCTAATTGCAGCACAATCCATATAATAAATTATCATGGAATAATTGATAATTGAAAATTGAGTAAGAAAGGCCAAGTGAATACCATAGGCATGGCATTGTCATGCCAAGAGTTTTACCGAGGGAAATGGAAGAGACATACATTCTACATGCATTCATCTATAATTATCACTATAAGAAAATAATCTTTTATTGATAGTCTTGATTGTCGATAAAAGTGTATAAAATCGTTAATATAGATATAATGATGACCCCCTGACAGTTAACTATCACTTAAAGTTTCATCACTAAATGATATTGTGATGTTTTTTTGTGACCATCAGTAAAAGTAATTTATTATGACGATTTTTTCTATCGCTATACGTATTTGTTTTACCAACAATCATTATTGTAATTATCCTAAAAAAGTGATTTTATCGACAGCTAAAGAGATATAAATGTATCTAAATATCAAAATTTACCATTATTTTTTTACTTCTAATAACACTAATTATATATTATAGCGATGGATAACTATATATATAAATTATTTACTCACATCTTTCAATTTCTCATATTAGTACATATATACCATAACGACGACTAACTACATGCTCTGTTAGTATATTAACCATTTACTGACATTTTTTTATTTGTAATGTTGGTAATTACATATTATAATGATAGTGAACTAGGTAATATATCGAATGATTGCAATAACAAACGTTAATTGAGAACTATTTACATTACATAATTTCTCTCAAATATAAATACATATCCAATTTGAATCATGCAAATTAACATATACATAAGTACTAAACATTTACAAACACAAGTTTGATACAAAAGTATTTTTTTTCAAACTGATAGGTGAAATGCCACCAATGTTGTATTAATGCAATCCAAAAGCTACAAAAAAACACAAGACTAGAAATGTGAATGCAAGATGCCAACACTAAACCTGAAACAAATTGAAAAGAAGTGAAAAAGGGGGAATGTGCAAATGAGAGAGGTACATAGCTCCATTGGTTAGCAAAATTCTTGATGTAAAATCCTATCATAGACACTCTATTTTTTCTCACTTGTAAAATAGATGATTTTGCTACTTTGTAATCAATCTCTTTTGTTCCCAAGCATTTGCTGCTTCTTAATTAACAACACAACATCTTAAAGCATTCTTTAGAACACAACTTGTCAATGCATCCTTTGCTATCAAAGCATCCTTACATCTTTTGCTGTCAAATGAGCAATTCCCATATCAAAGAGATTCAAACTAGAAATTAATAAACAACACAAACTGAAGACTTTTCTGTTAGAAACATAATAGGAACACAATAACATTTATAAGCATACAAATAAAATCACAATATCGTTGATAAAACTATATGTGCCTTGCCTAAAAAAACTTGATAGTATTTCTAAAAGGCAACACTACATCATTTGTGCCTCGTGCACTTTCAAGCCTTGGTCTTGATTCAGACAATATTGCAAAAAAAACCATATGCAATGTTAGGTAACACTCCAACTATGAATGGCAATATGATCAAGATCCACGACAACCTCTCCATTAAATTTCCTAAATTACAAAAAAAAAAAAAAAAGATCTAGAGAATGATAAAATATTTAATGAATAATTCTATTCACAATATGGTTAAATCCATTTGAATCACTTTAGCCAATAAGCAAGCAAATCACTTCAACTCCCCATGGCGTGGGTGGAGTTGCGGTGGTGTGGGTGGTTCTTCCTGCAACAAAGAAGAAGAAAAAGAGTGAGGCACGCAAAGGATGCCAAGGATCCCTACACTTAATGTAGCACCCGTAAACTTCATTTTGTAATTATTTACATTTTATGAATTTTATTCCTAGACGAGTGTTATTGTTCCGAGGCCCGTTGTGTGGTTCTGTGTTTTTGAGCTTGGGCCTCGTGGGCTGGCTTCTATTTACCTGTCCCTGTGCGTGGTTTGGCACTGTGCATTGTGGCACTGTGCATTGTGGCACTGTGCGTGTGGGGCCCGGTTGTGGGGTCCCCGTGGGGCCCGTATTTGTGGTTGGGAGGAGCGGTTGGTTGCTCGTGCGGTGTGCCAGTGGCTGAGACGCGTAAGTGGGTATGTTTCCATCTACTGCCGACGCAGGCTTTATAAGCTGCACTGCTCTCCGTCGCCATCGTCGTCTTCTCCTTCCTTCTTCTTCTTTTCCCTTCCTCATCGGCGACGCATCCCTCCTCCTCCCCCACCCTCTTTCTCTTCGTCCCCACTCTTTTTTCTCCTTCCTTCTCCTCCTTTTCACTCGTCTCCCCTGTTTCCCCTTCTCCCGTGCCGAGAGAGTGAGAGAGGTCGAGGGAGCGAAGTGGAGGGTTGTGGTTGCTCGGAGTGGTGTGCGGAGCTTATGTGGCGTGCTCCCTGGTCGTGGCGAGGCCGTGGTAGCTGGAGTTCACCAGAGTAAGTCGAGAATCGCCGAAGGCATTTTTCAGGTACGCATCTCCACCCCATGTAATAGAGAGCATGACATTGATAGAAAATGCTAGGGTTGCATGCAATCTAGGTAAATTTACTTTCCTAGAATTTATTGTGATTTATTGTGTATTTATGGGCATTTATGCCGGTGGTTGTGTTTTGAGTCATTTTGACCCTTCTGCCTTTGTGATTTTATATCTTGATGCATAGTGAATAGATTTTAGTTTTGTTTGTTGGGTTTTGGAGTAGACTCGAGGGTCTACACCATATGTTTTATGAAAGATTTTTGGTGTTTGTTTAAGGGGTCTGATCGGAGGTTCCAATTGGGACGATTTCGGACGATAGGGTTTGGGCCGTTTTCTGGTTTCCCTAAATTCGGTATACCGAATCAGGGGATTTCGGTATACCGATTTCGCTCGGCATACCGTTTTTTATTAGTTTAGGTCCTCTAGTCGAGATTCGGCATACGTTTTTGGATGGTATACCGAATTTGACCTAAGTGTTGACCGTTGACCTGATTCGATCGACCGATCCAGATCGGCCTACCGAACCATGGGTTTTCGGCATGCCGATTCTAGGCCCAAATGAGTTTGCAAATGTGTTTTCCAAGGGCTTTCATGGATTGCTGTGTTTTGTCTCTATGAGAGGGGATTGTGGGCCATCAGTGGTGGTCACCTGGGACACCTGATGAGTCGTTTTGCCGAGGTTTTGGAAGAATTTTCAAAAGATATGAAAATAGTTTGGAAAATAGATTTCAAGGAATAGTTGGCCTGTTTTGGAAAATGTTTTCCTTTTTTTCTTGTGTGCGGGCCGAGACAATGTGGGACCGTGTCGTCGGGACTAGGGAATGTGACGACATTCTCTGGTGGTCGGACACAACTCCCTGGTTGAGGTCGGGGGCCGAGATACCTGAGGCTGTGGGGCGTCGGGTCTTGGAGGTATGAGACTCCTTGACTGTCGTCTCAAGGCTAGGGTTGTGGTCCACGGGTTGAGGTGTCTTGTGGCATGACAGGAAGGTATGATACTACTATTGTCGCTGTGAGCACTGAGGCTCGGGTATTGTCGGGTGTGGAGGTTTGATACTCCCTCATGAGCATCGTGTGTGGAGGACGTCATGAGGAGGCGTACCCTGTGGTGGCCAGTGCGGGTGGGATACGTGCCCCGTAGCTGGTAGCGTCCTGAGAGACAGGACAACCTTCCTAGGGAGGGGTTGACTTTTGAGGATTCTCCTAAGAGAGGGGAATAGCGGGACGGTGAACGCTCCTACACAGGGTGGCCGTCACCGTGGTAGTGCAGAACGTTGGGGTCTCTCCTCAGTGGACTGCGTGTGGCCAGAGTTAGGTTACCTGGCGTCGGGCTTCCTGACTCACTGTGTGTGGTTTTAACCATTGAGGGCCTTTGCTTGTGGTTTTGGGTTAGTAGAGCCCTGGTTTGAGGTTTTGGCCGGTGTGGGCCTGATTTCTGAGGTTTTGAGAAAATGGTTTGCGAAATGAATTTAAAAAGGAAAAATGATTATGGTTTTGTTTTCCACAATTTTCGTGGGGTGCGTATTGGGTGACTTTGGTCACTCATGCGTTTTCCTTGTGGTTTTAGTATGCAGGTGCAGACATGCGATTGGTTTAGTGTAGTGCATATAGATCAGAGTCTCCTACCCGCACACATAGGTTCCTAGTAGTTTGATATTTACTATTTAGCTTTAATTTTCACGTAATTTAATTTGTTTAAATTATTGTGGAAAATTTGGGATATGACAGATCTGGTATCAGAGCTCCAGGTTAACTAGGTTGCACTACACCTAGGTTGTCTGGTCTAGAGACTTTATAGGTTTTGCATGCATGGTAGGGTCTGCACTTGATTTTCGCCATGATTTTCTGGTTGTTGCTTTGTCTGTGGTGTAGGTACTTTGCTTTCTCTGGCAGGATGCCCCCTCGTGGTTGTAAAGGCAAGGCCCCTGTCGTGGAGACCGAGTCCCAAGAGGACGTAGGCGGATGGAAGGAAGTTCGTGCGGAACTGAAGAGCTTGGCACACGAGATTTCCCACGCGTTCAGCAAGAGTAGTGCTAGTGGGCCGTCGGGTGACCCATTGCTGAATCAGTTCACGAAGCTTCGTCCGTCGTCATTCAAGGGCAAGGTCAGTGCTAAGGAGAGCGAGGCCTAGTTGGAGAAGGTGGTGAAGATGCTGGAGAGCTTGGCGTGCCCAAAGGAGCATTGGGTGCGGTTAGCGACCTACCTGCTGGATGGTGAGGTAGATAAGTGGTGGAGGTCTGTGAGGCGGCTGAAGTTCCCGGACTCAGTAACTGTTAGCATCCATTGGAAGGATTTCAAGGCGGCCTTCTATGACAAGTATTTTCCCGCTCATGTGAAGGAGCAGCTTCGCCGAGATTTCCAGAGTCTGGAGCAGGGCACAATGTCGGTGCTCGAGTATGAGGCTGAGTTCACCCGGCTGGAACGCTTTGCTCTTGCCTATGAGTCTGTGGAGGAGCGAGCGCAGAGGTTTCTGGACGGCTTGAACCCTGGACTACGGGTGAAGGTGATGGGCTGTAGGTGCCACACTATGGAGGACATGGTTGGGATGGCTTACTGCTTTGAGGCAGAGCATCAGAAGTTTCTGGGAATCGTCCCAAAGGGAAGGGTAAGTCTTCTTTTACCTCCCGATTCTCTTTCTCCGGTCCTCCAAGTGCTAGTAATTTGGGTAGTGTAGACACCTCGATTTTGAGGTGACTCATAGATAGACTTTCCAGATGTTGCTTTGGATGTGGTAAACCTAATCCCATCAGTTAAACCAACCACAAACCTATAGCAGGCCCGTAACCCAATTAGCAATTCAGACAGGTAGGGGAGAGCACCAAGTTAGATGCTTTGGCAACTCTAGCATCATGGTTATCACTCCCAGAGGCACAAACCATAGATATCTCAGTCACATGCATTGAACAGTCAGCACATTGTATGCATATTCAAGAGGCGCCATCATCTGCTGAATTGCCCTGGTATAGTGATATTAAAACTTTCCTAGAGTCTGGCGACTTCCCTTCTGGCATTTCTGCAATAGATAAAAAGACCTTGACACAGTTAGCATCTAAATATGTGCTCTGGGCTGGACAGCTATATAAAAAATCTTATAACCAGATGTTTCTCAGATGTGTGGACAAAAAGGAGGCAGATATGCTAATGTTAAAAGTTCACGTAGGCACCTGTGGTCCACATATGAATGGGGTTCTCCTAGCCAAGAAAATTATGTTGCAGGGGTATTTCTGGTCCACTATGGAAACAAACTGCTGCCAATTTGTCAGAGGATGCCATAACTGCCAGATACACGGCAATTTCATACATGCTCCCCCACAACAATTACATAGCATGTCATCACTCTGGCCATTTTCCACTTGGGGAATTGATGTTATCGGGGCCATTCGTCCTGCTACATCCAATGGGCACCGTTATATTTTGGTGGTCATCGATTATTTCACAAAATGGGTCGAGGCGGCATCATACACGACAGTCATAGCTGTTACAGAGAAATTCATCAAGAATAATATTGTCGCCAGATATAGGGTTCCATATGCCATTATTTCAGATAACAGAACTAATTTCATAGCAAAGAGAGTTGAGGATTTTCTCCAGAATTGCAAGATTAAGCATCACAGATCCTCCTCCTATCGACCACAGATGAATGGGGCAGTAGAGTCAGCTAATAAAAATCTGGTAAAGATCTTGAAGAAGATGGCTGAGACTCATAGGGATTGGCATGAAAAGCTGCCTTATGCATTATGGGCCTATAGGACCTCCGTCCGAACCTCAATGAGAGCAACACCCTATTCTTTGGTGTATGGCATGGAGGCGGTCCTTCCTTTTGAAGTCGAGATCCTGTCGTTAAGAATCCTGAAGGAGGCAGAATGGATCCAAGATCGCTGTGTTCAGCTAGATTTGATTGATGAACACAGATTGCAAGCCTTGCATCATGCCCAGTGCTACCAGAAAAGAGTGGCCCGAGCATATCAAAAGAAGGTCCGACCTAGAAACTTTGAACCAGAAGACTTAGTTTTGCGTGCCATTCATTTGCCTGATGCACGAGGAAAATTCAGGCCTAACTAGCACGACCATTTATGGTCAAGGAGGCCCTGTCTGGAGGTGCAACCATTCTTGAAGACATGGACCGTAAGGAGCAGTCAGAGCCTGTCAATGCCTCCTATCTAAAAAAGTACTACCAATGATTCCTAGTCAATCCTAAGCTTTGCATCGAGACCTTTGCATTACCATGTTTTTTCGCATTCGCATACTAATGCTTTAGATTAGTGCATTTTCACATGATATAATACTTTTCTGCATCATCAAACATTAAGATTGCCCGATGAGGAAAATCGGAAGCCTGCCTGCTTAAGACGAGTCCAGTCCTCTTCACGTGTTACTACTCTTGAAACTTAGGATATGAGGGAGAGAATTTAGTGAAATGGATGAAGTGTACAAATTCCTAGGGGACCTATATCTCCAGAGGGAGTAAAAATGTTAGGTCTAGAGAGAGTGCGAGGAACAAAAGAAAAATACAGACTTTGAAGCACAAAAGAAATAAGGAGACAGAAGTAGTAGACAAAAGCTAGCTCCACTGAGAGAGGCATACAAGACAACCCTATTCCTCCTATATAATTTGGAGAGGAGTCGAAGCATACACCAATAGATCCTACATTTGCAAAGGGACTAGCCACCCCTTTTATATCAAACAGAAAGAGCAGCGACCCCCTCAACTTAGGTGTATATTACCTCCAAGCAGGAATAGGGTAAGTCAACATGCCTTTGTGGGAGAAAAAGAAGTATGAATCCTTAAAAAGAGTAGGTATAGGGCCCCAAGATTTTGGCATGAAGTCCATAATATCTGAAGGAGAGCTACAAATAAACCTAAGTATCTAGGTTAGTGCCACATGAGTTGAGGACAGTTTCACTTCTTACAGCAGGCAATACAGGCTTCCTTGGCGCTGAGGGCACCAATATATATTAATCATACATTAATCCTGTCTCTGCATTGCACTTTTTGCACAACATCTAGTATCTTAAATCAAGCATATTTGAATATCACTTTGCAAGGCATTTGGCCATATTCCAACTAAGGGTATGCCAGTTGCCTTTTTGAGTCGTAATATGGGCAAATAGGCATTTGACTAGGGGCATGTTAGTCGATTTTTTTGGTTGGAGGAATCTATGACCAGGGGCATGCTAGCTAAATTAGTCTTGAGAGCAGTTTTATGAAAATGCGGGAACAAGTACAAGAACAAGCAAGATGACACTAATGCAAGCAAATTTTTTTTATTGTAGTCCATCAGTGATACAGAATTTGCTAGTCAACTCTCGGTCTCTTGGAGCTGCCAGCCCTTGTGAAGCAAGTGCCACTAGGCGGTATCTCACTTATGGGCCATGTCTCCCTTATTTCAGCTTCATATTCCGCTGTACAACCAGAGCCCTCAGTAATGGCAAGGGTGGAGGTTTAATACCAGCACGCGTCATGCGGGCCAGCTCTGAGGTTGTTACATTGGAGCCAAGAATATACCTTTATAACAGTCAGGAATGGGACTTTGCTTAATGGAGTCCTGGCAGAAGTCGAATTGGCGAAGGGCTCGGACAGGGTGATATTCCACACCACCTGTAAGCCCGGGAAGAACCACTAGCCGCATTTTCCCAGCGTTAAAAGAGGCAGTAAAAGTCCTTGAGGCTGAGGATATAATGCACCACACTACCGTGTCCTCAGCGAGATTCCGCAATCTGCTGCACAGCTCGTGTACACTTGGAAGTGTCCTTGAATGGTTAATGTTGCTATAAGCTTCAAATGCAGAAGGCCGAGGGCGCAGAACCTCCACTCTCATATGAGGAGCAAACCAAACCTGACAATACAGGTTACACAGTTAAATAAGCACAGTAGAGTATTAAAATAAAATGGCTTACTTACTTGCACCAAAGCGCCACAACCATAGAAGTGCCCGGAGCGTCTCAATGCCCGGTCCAAACCAATATAAGTCTCTGCAAGGAGAATGGGAGCAAGATCAATTTGGCGAGTAACCATCACCCAAGCTATTTCTGCTACCTCAACAGCCACAGTCATCAGGCCATGGCTAAAACTTAGCTCCCCAAGGAAGCGCATCACAAAACCATGAAGCCACAGGTTGCCTAAAGAGGAACGGGCGCTGATAATCTCATCAAAATAATCCAAGCGCAACATGGTAGTTGATCCATCTTTGCAAATAAGGTTCTTCTCACAAACACTTCTGGTCAAACCAGTCAGTCGACTCAGAACTGAGGCATAGTTGTCGTGGCAAGTGAAGACAGAAGGAGACATGAATGGCGATAGGCCGCATATCTGTCTGACCTCCTCCAAAGTTAGAGACATTTCTATCTTCCCGAAACGAAATACGTGAAAAGCAAGTTTCCAGAATCGAACCACAGCACATAGCAGGTGCTAGTTCACCTCCACTTTAGCTATGCTTAATAGGGAGGAGGATATGCCCCAAATACGCAGTTGTTCGCGATCTACAGCCGTTAAAGCATCAATCCAGCCACTCAGAGCATCTGAACAATATTTCGGTGTCACCATGGTGGGATAGCCCTGTGGACACGAATTTGGGCCAGATATGGCAGGAAAAAAGGCAGAACTTGGCATAAATATGAAGCAAACAGAGCAATCCAGCAGAATATGATCTCAATATAAATGCAAATCAAAAAGCATGCTCAGAATAATTTATCTTGCTATAAATCCAAGATAATATTGCAAAAATGAAATCTGTATATTGCTTTTCCTTCTCATATAGCAAGGCATCAAGAAATCAACAAGAAAAACAGCAAAAAACACTCACGTACCATTGTAATAGTGCAACCAGAGTCCAGAAGATCAAAGAAAAATGCTACAAAGGAGCTATGAAGATTTGAGGTTGTTTTTTTTGAGAGGGTGGCGGTGCATCTCGTTGGGAATGCAAGTTTATATAGGGAAGAAATAAGAGGTCTTAGCAAAAAAGGAAAAGCAAGCGGACCATTTTTGGGAGGAGCACCAAGGTGGCGCACATAGGCGGCGCACGTAGGCGGCGCACCTAGGTGGCGCACCAATCAACTGAAAATTTCAACAGCGCCTCCCTTAAAATATGGACCTCACTAAGTCGAAGCCACTTTCTTGGACCTGCACAGAAAAATTCATGTAGCATTCGCAAACAATACCCCAAGAGAGGGGCGCATTCCAGAATTGGGATTGTCATTTCAAAGTGTTCTTAAACATGTTTACAATGTCCCATTGTTAATGCAAGGCTTGATTATAGCAAAACGATAAAAGATGGCTATTCCTTGTCTGACTCCTCCTCGTCAGACGACGCCTCTTGAAAACTCTTGGCCAAAAGACGGGCGCCTCGTCGAGTGATCCGACGCGACCACTGAGCGGCAGAAGCAGCCTGAGAATGGGTAGCAGAACTCTGGACCCTCTGGGAAACTTTAGTGTCTGAACGGCCTTCCTTAGAAGCTTCCATAGTGAATTCCCCACTGCTAGTTGCATTCACCTCATGGGTGGGGAAATCTTGCTGCAATATCGAGATTTGTGTTAGCAGCCAGAATTATTGAGCAAAAAAGCAAGAGTAGAAAAAAGAGAGAAATACGCGAATGATATTGCGCCAGCGCAGTTCTTGCAAATTTACAGATATATCAGGCATATTTTGCGTTGAAAATGGCAATTTACAAAAGTAAAAGTCATACCCTCTTTCGTTGGATATCGGCGTAAAAGGTAACGAATTGTTCTTCAAAGTCCTGTGAATTATGACAAATATCAGATTTTTGTTGATTATACGCATAGAAATGTTAAGCAGAAAATATAATCAAATACCTTGGTCCAGTTAGAGGCGAACCACATGCCACACTGGCTATCCCGCACAGCCTCCTCAAATAGGTACGGCTTCCCGACGTGCCGGTGCCAAGCCAGATAATCTGTATAATTGACTTCCAGAAGAACATGCCTGTCCTGAGAAGCCATAGCTGCCGCATGCCGACTTCTGGCCACAGAACGAGTCGAGGCCGGGCGATCCATATCAGAAGGAGGAGGGGCAGGGATGCAGAACTCGTTTAGAAACTAGTGCCTCACGCGCCTCGAGAGAAAGTATGCTGATTTCTTCATGAAGTAAAATTTCACCTGTTTGTCCCTCAAAATGCGGCCAGAGTTCAGAGGAACCCAATCAAAGCCATCATATCTAGCAAATGGGCGCAGATGAACCTGTTATAGAAAAGACAAAGTATAAGCAACTCAAGCAAAACAGGCTTAAAAGAAACTGAAGGCTACAACATAAGAAAGAAAACTTACATCCTCGAGCTCTACCAGGTCCAGCAGATGCCGGTAGGACTCATAACTGTACACCCCTGCAGTAGCCCGATGGTCAGGCTCGACCCACTGGCGGGGAAGGGGCAGAAGCTCATCACGAAGGCAGCCAAAGCTATGACCCCGTGTGATGTGCTCCATAATCCAGTACTAGCAATGGAAAGCAGAGGTTAGATATGAACCAAAAAGACATTTATTTTGCAAATAATGAAAATAAATTCTTACAGTCAGCAGAGGATATAACCCCACATAGGAACGGTGCCCAAGCTTGACTACATTGTCAAGCCCGCAGATCAGCTAAGTGTAACTGGCACCAGCCCAGTCATAGTGGTCCAAATGCTCCAGATTGGTTAAGTACGCTAACCAATCAGCATGAATGCAGTACGCAGACGATTCGCAGAAGATCATTGCCAGCAGATCCAGCAAAAAGTGTCGTAGCACGAAGTCCGCCTCATCGGTACCAGGCTCGGGGTGAGGCCAGAACTGGTCCCACTCTCTCAACCACCCCACAGTGATCATGTGTTCCCCCCTAGGTGGCTTAGGAGGAACACGACGCAGGTGTGCAGGAGCAAGGTGCAGGCCATGAGTAGTCTCACCTATAATCGGCTCGTCGCCGAAGGGGAGGCCTATCAGCAGGGCCCACTGGTCGGGCAGGATGGTCAGCTCTCCGAATGGGAAGTGAAAGGTCTGCGTCTCGAACCTCCACCTCTCCACTAAAGCACCGAAGAAGTTGTAGTGATCATGTATGACCGGAATACTTAATAAAACACCGAATGGGGACCGGTGAAGGAGAAAATCCTGCAAAAACTCGGGCAGGCGGTGGAAGTGGTCTAGCATTGGGGCCCAGTGGCATCACATTACCCGGTTTGCATCACCAGCCTGGAATGTCAAGAATAGCATTAATATCAAGTCAGAAAGAAAATTATAATTAAAGCACATCAAAGCAGGAAATTATCCCAAAGTCGGGACTCTTGCAGATATGATGGTCGCTCAGCAGTCGCCCCTCGAAATCACCAGATTCCTGAAAATTCATTTGTCAGAAAAGGCACCAAATTTATATTGTCTTCCAGTTTGGGCCAACCTCAATAGGGACAGCTGGAGTCGAGCTGCCGGAGGCACGTGACCTTGAAGAACTACCCCGCCGCCAGGAACGAGAGCTAGACGGTGTATCCCGCGAGAGTTGTGGCGTTCCCTCCTCGGGAACTAGATCATCCTACAAAAGTGCAAATATTACATTAAAACTGGAAGCAAGACAACGACATACTGGAATCCAAGACAAAATCAAATATTGCATTATAGTCAAAGACAGAATAAAACGGGCGCAGAAATGTAAACAAAACAAGCATACAGTTACAGCTCAGCATTACAGAAGAGTTCAAATAGTAAACAAATGATTACATGGAAATGTGAGGCTTATGGGGCAATATTGATGGTCTTGTGTGTGTGCTTATAAGTTGAAACTTAAAGGATTGGAATGAAATATTCTGGATGGGCTATTATTTTTTCTCAAACATGGGTCAGCAGATAGTGGATTTAAAGTAGTGTATCTTGGCATAAAAGGCAATATGGCAATAGCTTAGCATGGCATAACAAGCAGTTCACATGTATGGCAGTAAACCTTTTTACTTAAACCTTTTTACCCCCTGCCATCATCACCACCGCAATCCGCACCACCACAACCAACCTCTCACCACCGCCTCACGGCCAACCCACCACTCAGCCCGCCACCACTCAGTCCACCACCACCACATCACTCGGCCAACCCATCCCACGGCCTGCTCCACCTCATTCCGCCACCACCCTCAGCCACCCCATCTACCACCAAAAACATCGCCAACCCACCACCACGCGGCTAGGACCGCCGAAACCTACCTGCGGCCAGCCCGCCATCACCACAGCCCATTGGCCACTGCTCTTCGCGACCCGCACACTCTCCATTGGCGTTTTCAACCGCCAAGCCCAAGCCACAAACTGTCGGAGTCGCCCCTTGCCCGCTGGAGCCCATCTAGCCGTCAACCACCCAAAAACAAGAGGGGAATGCAAGCACACGAAATGGGAGATCAAGAGGAAGAGGAGATACCTCCGCCGGCGAGCCTCTGTCCAGCCAATCGTGAAGAGTGCGGTCCATGCTGCCGTCGCACCTAGCCGCACCTTGTCGATGCGCCGAACCCCCACACCAGTCGAGAGCACCCCGTTGGCGCACCTCCCATGCGCCGCTGCCGTGAAGAGATGAGGGGGTGGAGAGAAAGGAAGAGGAGACGAAGAAGAATGGAGGAGGAACGGAGAAAAGGAGAAGGAGTGGGTTTCGTATGAAGGGAAGAAATAGGGAATAAGAGGAAGAGGCACGCCCTTTGAGAGAAGAAGAAATTAAAAAGAAAAAACTATATGCATATAAATGTTGCTTCGGATATATGAAATCAAGCAAAATAATAGCAGAACCTTGAAAAAACCAAGCAGCACAAGCACCCTTGTATTACCAGTAAGCAGGAAGAAATGAAGAATGTCCTTGACGGTTATGACAGTTATCTAGTGGCCCCCTTATGCAAATAATTTAATGCATGAGATCCATAGTGCAAAATGGCTGTGAAAATTACATTCCAACCCCTGACACTCTGCAGCATGCCATCAAGAGCAAAATATAAAGTTTCAAGAAGAAGCCAGCTCAGGGTCTGCGAAAAATCAGACAAGGTAGTTTGCAGATAACCCCCTGCCTTTTCGCAAAATTGCAAAGTAGTCCAAAAAGGACGCAGAAGTTATAAGTAGAGCAGATATTTGCAGGACTTAACCGAATATCAAATATCATCGCCCAGCAGCACTACGGCAATTAACAGTTTGTCATACTGGGCAATTTGCAGTAAGGCCTCTCTAGTTTTGGAAAATTGCAAATAAGCCCGCACATTTTACAAACTCATTGCAGCAATTGGGATCAGAACTTCAACAAGGATATTGCATATATCAATACCAATGTCAGAAAACAAGCAGCCAGCATATTTACTGTGACAGCGTCCGACCGACCCGGAGGGAGGCGGGAAAGGGATCACAGCCATGCCACTGGATGGCGAAGGCGCAAGGATAAAAGAAAAGAAAATAGGAGTCGCCACCTAGTCTTTTAAGGGAAAGACGAGGAAAACCATAAAAAGATGGATGCATGCATGAGATGCAGA
>JAMKQA010040191.1:0-18830 GCA_024699735.1 Posidonia australis | reverse complement strand
CTCCACTGAACTTCAGAATTATGCTGAATCAAACAGACAAATGTGCACTAACAACAGATAGCAAATGTGCACCAATAACAGATAATATCTCCAATATGGATCCACTAATCCAATCTCAAGAAACTTCTTGATCAAAATATGCACATGCATGGATGTTAGCCCGGTGATGATAAGCGGAATAAGCTTGCCATGGCTGGGAATGCGTAGCACCTCCACAGGTAGATACTATTCAAGTAGCCTAGGGAGTGAGGGAGTCACCTTCCATTGTGAACTAGGCGAAGTATCCAAGTCGCTCAAGGACCCTACACCTCCCAGAGGGAGATAAAATGATAAAATGTTAGGGGTGAGAATGAGAGCGTGAGAAACAAAATAAAAATAAGTTATCTGTGAAAGGGCATAAAAGAATTAGAAGATAGAAGTCGCAGATAGAAGTTAGCCCTAAAAAGAGAGGCATGACGGGTAGCATTATCCCTCTGATTTATCTTAGAGAGGAGTTGGAGTGAATACCTGGAAGACATGTTCCAAAAAGGCCTAGCCAACCCTTTAATAGCAGTAGCTCCCCACCATAGACCAGGTACCTATTACCTCCAAGCTAGGGATAGGGTGAACCCACATGCCTATGAGGGAGAAAGAATAAAGAATGGATAAAATAAAAAAAGCAAGGGGTATAGTCTAGTGGGGTTTGAAACGAAGTCCAGGACACGATGTCGCATTTCCAGAGAGCCACCCAAAAAACTAGGGGCTTGGATAGAGTCTCGTGAGGTTTGGAGTTACCATTCCCTTGTATACTTGGCAATAAGCATCCCATTGCTGAGGGCACCAATAAGATCCCACAAATCATTCGGCATGCATGCATTTCTCTCCACAAACATCATCTTAGAAGCGTCGTAGAGTATTATTTGGTTATCTTTGCTAGGGTATGATAACAGCTTTCAGTTTAAGAGAATCAGGAGGACATCACCTAGACCAGGGGCATGTAAGCTGCTCTTATTGGTTAAGGCCATTTATGTCAAACCAGGGGCATGTCAGCTGTCCTATGGTTAGACACACTGAGCCAATACTCAACCAGGGGCATGTAAGCTACTATGATTGGTTAAGAGGCATCCATGTCAAACCAGGGGCATGTCAATTGTCGTATGGTTAGACACACTAAGCCAATGCTCGGCCAGGGGCATGTCAGTTGCTTTGTAGGCCGAGGATCCCAGTAATCTATCAGGAGGCACAATCATTGAATAATCCCAATCCCCTAAGTTTGATGGTTGTATCTCATTACTTGGGTACCTGGTCAAAATTGGTTGGTAACTAGGGTCTTCTCTAAGGGTTGTGCACAAGATTTAGTTTGTTCAGCAACTCTTTGTTCAGTCAGTTGTAGTTTTCAGCTTTGGCCCAGTTTCTCTGATTCTTTCAATACCTTTGTGCTGCATCTTTTATCTGTCTACTTTGGATTTGCTAAGTGCTATTGAATGAAGCAAAGTTGAAATCTGTTTCTAAAACAATGTTTTGTGCATGTCCTGTAGGAGATCGTTTGCCCTTTCTGTGGAGGCTTGAGTCAGGGAAAGCTGAAGCGCCTTACAGATCATGGATTTCCCTACGATGGTTGTGCCCACACACTGATCAAATGTTCTCCAAGCATGGATCAGGCGGTTAACTGAAAGCGATCGTGACAAGCTGTGGATTCGGGGGATTTCTTCAAAGCTTCTGGATATCGCGAAGGTGGAGGTTTCTCGATACTTCTTGTGTGCAGCTGCCCGGTTCTGGAAGTCGGCTCATCACGTATTCCACTTTGGGAGAATCGAATTAACCCCAACCTTGGAGGAGGTCCACAAAATATGTTGTCTGCAGAGGTTCCTGGGACCCACCGTGTTTATGCGGCACGACGGGTATTCCTTAGTCTTGAGTGAGCTGACTGGCCTATCAACCAGTGATTGTGGTCGTCAGCTCATCTATTCAGACAGACATTCTCCCATGCAGCAGCTAGCTTACTTTGACAAAGTAGCCGGAATGTGTGCCTCCTTGGGTGACGAGCTACGGTTGAAAGGCTTTGTTGTCTGCTTCCTAGGGCAATTGATTTTCAGCCATGGTCAGGTGGTTGTAAACATTGAAGTCGCCAAGATTGCATTGGCAATTGTCGGCAATTGTCACCCGTTAGATAGATTTTGCCCCAATCATCTTGGTAGAGACTTATCGGGCTCTAGATTGATCACTGTGGCGTTGTCGGCACTTTTATGGCTATGGAGCATTTGTGCAAATATGGTTGGTTGCACATCTGGGTGTAGAAGTCTTACACTCGCAACGATCAGCCTTTGGATCCTACTATCAAGCGGCCATGCGCGCACACTCACCTTAGTTCAGAAGGAGTACGAACGTTTAGAAAGCTTGACAGAATAGAAAATCATCTAGTGCATTATTCCTTTGGCTAATCATAACTTTGAGGCCTTCTTCAACACAGTCGACATGCAACTTATCGTCCTGCCAAGGTTGACTGGTGGAGTTGAATATCACCCAGTCCGTGTGATGCTGCAGTTCAGTTACCAGCAAGATTCCTTTGTTCAGGGGCAAATGCCAGCATAGTTCCAAGAATACCCCTTGAGCTCCTACGCTATGACTAAGGAGCTATCTCGCCTACTCAGTGGCTCCATATGGTCGAGGGATCTTATAGTCATAGAGGGGAAAAGTCGCATAGCATATTACAAAGCCGAAGTCAAAGAGGCCTGGCCAATCTGTAGCGTTGCCCCGAGCTGTACGCTCTTTACCAAAGCCTCAGGCTCCAAGAGATTCAGGGACGACGTAGATTCCTAACATTCCAGTCATGTTACTGGTTCTTTGCAAGTTGAACTACATGTAATCACTTCATTGACTTTGGTAATAAAATTCATCAGAACATTTCTAGCCAGCTTGTTTGATTGCTTATGATTGATGTAGAATAGAAATCGCAATCGCGACAACATGTGCTTGACTGGTTTAGGATTCTACTTTCTTCTACTTGTCGGCTTGGTGCTAGGGACCACCCAGATAATAGTCAAGAATCTCGTTTTATTGCCCTGGTCTAGACGAATGAAGTGGTTACAACATCTGTACCAGATAGGGCAGAATTACCCCTTCTCGCCTTTGAATTCCCATAGGGACAGACGGATTCAAGGCCTCCCATTTCCATCTTTTCTAGACTATCGGTCAGAGTTTAGATGTTCCCATCATTGGTTTGATCCGTCGGATGAAACTTGGTGCCACCCCTCTCGCCTTAGCATTCCTATCCAGACGGGCGGATTTAAGGTTTCCCTTTTTCATTTTTTGTAGACTACTGGTAGAGAATAGATGTTCTCATCCTTGATTCGATCCGTTCGGACGAACCTCATGCCACCCCTTTCGCCTTCAAATTCCTATCCGGACAGACGGATTCAAGGCCTCCCTTTTCCATTTTCTATAGACTACTAGTCGGAGTCTAGATGTTCCCATCCCTGGTTCAATCCATTCGAACGAACCTCGGTGCCACCCCTCTCGCCTTCGAATTCTTATCATGACGGACGGATTCAAGGCCTCCCTTTTCCATCTTTTCTAGACTACTAGTTGGAGTCTAGATGTTCCATCCTTGGTTCGATCCGTTTGGACGAACCTCGGTGCCACCCCTCTCACCTTCGAATTCCTATCCGGACGGACAGATTCAAGGCCTCCCTTTTTCATTTTTTCTAGTCTACCGATCGGAGCCTAGATGTTCCCATCCTTGGTTCGATCCGTTTGGACAAACCTCGGTGTCAACCTTCTCGCCCTTGAATTCCTATCTGGACGGTCGAATTCAAGGCCTCCCTTTTTCATCTTTTCTAGACTACCAGTTGGAGTCTATATGTTCCCATCCCTGGTTCGATTCATTCGAACAAACATCTATGCCACCTCTCGCCTTCGAATTCCTATTGGGACGGACGAATTGAAGGCCTCCCTTTTCCATCTTTTCTAGACTACTGGTCGGTGTCTAGATGTCTCCATCCCTAGTTTGATCTGTTTGGACGAACCTCGATGCCACCCCTCTCGCCTTCGAATTCCTATCCAGACGGACAAATTAAAGGCCTCCCTTTTCCTTCTTTTCTAGACTATCTCTCGGAGTCTATTTGTTCCCATCCCTGGTTCGATCCATTCGGACGAACCACGGTGCCACCCCTCTCGCCTTCGAATTCCTATCCGGACGGATGGATTCAAGGCCTCCCTTTTCCATCTTTTCTAGACTACCGGTCAGAGTCTAGATGTTCCCATCCCTGGTTTGATCCGTTCGGACGAACCTTGGTGCCACCCTTTTCGTTGTAGAATTCCTATCTAGACGGATGGATTCAAGGCCTTCCTTTTCCATCTTTTCTAGACTACCGGTCGAAGTCTAGATGTTCCCATCTTTGGTTTGATCCGTTTAGGCAAACCTCGGTGCCACCTTTCTTGCCTTTGAATTCCGCTCCGAACGAACTGAATCAAAGCAGATTGTTTGCCTCCTTCCTTTGGGCTGGTATCCCTCCTTCCTTTGTGATGCTCGATGGATTCCTCACTCTCCTTGTTCCTTCCCTCCTTTTAGGCTGATAGTCCGAACTACCCGGATGATTTCCGTGACTAGTCACTTTTCGATCGGCAAGCACCGTAAGTCTTGTCCGGTGATTTTCTTGACAAGTGTGATAACCAGTCATGTTTTTTAAGAGTTGACTGGTTGTGAACTTGTTAGCATTTGTCATTTGTATTGGTTTCTCCGATGTCGGCTTCGACTATGGCATTCAGGGAGGCAGGACAGGACTTCTGGTGCATTCACCGACTGATAGCTGGTTGCCATTAACTAACTCTTTCTTGCAGCTTCGGATAGGGCATCTTCGTTAACTCCAAGCGATGATCTCCTCCTCCTAATCTCTCTTCCTTGTTAGAAGGGGTGGGGTGTCTCTGTCAACCCTAAGCATCGATCTCTGTTCCATTCGTCCTCCGACCATGCTCAGGGAGGGGCATCTGTAGACACCCCCCATATGCTTGCAATTGGACAAAACCATAACAAGACCCTAAAAATCCTAAATAATCAAACAAAACCATAAAACCTTAAATAAACCATAAAAACCCCTCAAAAAACCCTAAAAAACCAAAAAAAACCCTAAAAACCAAACAAAACCCTAAAAAAATCCTAAAAACCCTAGGAAAAACCAAACAAAACCATAAAACCCTAAATAAACCCTAAAACGTAGGTTAAACCTTAATCCAAACCATAAACCCTAGGTTAAGACCTAAACCAAATTCAAAACCCTAATCCAAACCTTAAACCTTAGGTTAAGACCTAAACCAAATTCAAAACCCTAAAACCTAGGTCAAACCTTAAGTCAAATCCTAATGTCAAACTCCAACAACCTTAACAACTTCCCACTTCACTCCAACAACCATAACCACTTCCCACTTCACTCCAACAACCTTAACCACTTCCCACTTCACTCTGACAACCTTAACCACCTCCCACTCTAACCATAACAACCAACCAAGCCATTTGGATGCCTATAAATAGCCCCATTTGCAAGTGAGAAGGGGGGATTGGGAAAATTTGAGAGGAGAGCCTCCCAAAGCTTTTTGTCCCAATCAGAGCAGCCAGAGTGATTCTGGAGCAAGGAGGAAGCTCGTGGAGGTGAGAAATTAGAGTTTCCAGCCATCTTCAGCAAGCTCTGACAGCCTCCAGCGAACTTCGACGGTCAACTCCACTACCAGACCTAGTATGCCCTCCACGGACTTCAATTTACTTCAAAAATGCTCTCCTAGGTCTCCCTTTAGCTCCTCTGATCGATTCCAACAGAGCCAAAGGTCTCCTCTTGTCGAAATCCAGTTTTCAGGCCTCACCGGTGCCGTTTTCCGGTGACCTAGGTGAGGGTGCGAGTCCAGGGCATGATCCTTGCACCAGGATGCTCGATCCTCGTTCCCTGAGGTCCCTCTTGCTTCTCCGATCCCTAGTGTGCCATTTCCCTGCCTCTCTGAGCCTCCAGTAGAAGATCACTAGAGTCACGCGTCATTGCTGTCGCTGGGGAAGACGACTGGTAACGATGGCTGATCACGTGCCTCCAGCTACATCGTGCCTCTACGAGCATCTAGAAACATTCCACGACGGGCCCCCAGCACTCCAGAGCCATCGAAGCCAAGCCTCATGCATTGGATCACCACCATAGCCGAGCTCGCCGGAGTTGGATCACGTCGTCGGCGAGCGAGGTCCGAGGATGGGAGGAGTGTCCCATTCTTGCTTCTGGAAGAGGGGAAATGCTTTGTTCGTCGCCTCCAAGCTTCCTGGACCCCTGAGCGCCGCGTCGCAACACTCTGAAGCCTCCTTCTTCTCTGGCGTGGTCACCAGAGCAACGCTGACGGTGAGGGTGGTGGGAGGCCCACTCCAGCTGTTGAACCTTCGATCCAGACCATTAGATCTTTCCCTTTCCTCCTCTTCTTGCTCCCAGTGAGGTCTGATCTTCAATTAGGCTTTGGGATGCTTCGGAAGAGCATCCTCGGCGGTCATCGACAGCGAAGTTCCCTCGCCGACGGCCGTCGATTCTTTTTCTTTTAATAAAATGAAAAAAATGAAGTTTTCTTTTAATAAACTTCTACTCTTTTCTTTTATTTATAGTTAGGTCCTTATATTCTTACACATAGGTCCTTTTTCTTACTTTTAGGTCCCTGCATATATTTTCAAATCATTTAAATAATGTTTGTCTTGACATATTGCATAAGAGCTCCTGTAAGTTTTAAAAAAATGTTTTCTAGGCTTAAAAGTTAGATAAAGACTCCCAGAGTTTCATCTCATGCATTTAGGTTCAGCATATTTGCATAAAAGCCCTGAGCTTTGTTGAAATAGTTCTGAATGCATATTTCTCTGTCTAAATTGCAAATTAAACCCTGGGAATTTAAATATTTGCTCAAATGTGACCTGAATTGCATTTTAGCCCCTAAATTTCACTGATTTCTCATTGGATGAATATTTTCTTGGGTAAAATTACAGAATTATCCCTAGAACTTTCTGTTTTCAAACTTGGACTCTTTTTCTTGCATATATTACCTTGAATTTCCACAGAATTGCATTAAATACATGTTTTGATGGCAAAATTGTATATTGACCCGTAGGAATCTTTAATTTGACCAAGAATGCACAGTTTTGCACATTTGACCCTAGATTTCTTCAAAATTACATGAAATGTGTTTTTCTATGTATTTTTGATGATTTATCTTCAGAATTTCAATTTTGCACAAAAGCCCCTAGAATTTACATTTTTACACTCACATTTACATTTTGTATATTTTGTTGTCATTTTTCATGCATATTTTCTCATGCCTTCTTCCTTGCATCGTGCATGCATTTCTATCCCATTCCAAACTTTTTTTCCCATCATTTCCTAGATTTCTTCTGACTTTCGTGATTTTGATTTTATTTGGCTTTCCATCGCCCGAGGGAGTACATTAACAGGCTTAACAATGCCTACATTGTCCCAAATGAGGATTATTTTCCCCAATTTGATTTTCTCGGATTTCTTCGAGTTTTCGCTGATTTACGTGATGCTTTTCAAGAGTTTCTTGATTTTCATGATTATCCTCATCGCCCATGGGCGTACAGTAAAGTGGCATTATTAATGCCTACATTTGTCCCTCGAATTATCATTTTTTTCTTTTTCTCTTCTTCATTTCTTTGATTTGGCATGTTCTCCAGTCATATTTAGCATGTGCACTCAGAATAGGCAAGCATACACACAATGGACCATTAGCAAGTAGGAAACCTAGAAAGACCGAGTTCCTTGGGCGCATGGGGGTGCTTAACCCCTTCCCCTTGCGTAACAAGAATCCTTACCCTTTCTCTGGCCTACATTGATTTGTGCACTACATCCATTAGGCACGGAGCATGCATATGTTTTCTTCCCCTTGATTTCTTTTGGATTTTTTCCTTTGTGATTGGTTTTCCTCGTCTTTCCATTAAAAGACTAGGTGGTGACTCCTTTCCTTATCCTTTTCTTATCTTTCCTTGGTGTTTTCGAGCCTAATCTTCTTCTCCGGATTCACCATCTTTGCCGTGACCGTATCGGGACTCCTCGTGTGCTTCCACGCACTGTAGGAGAACTGTACAGGGTTCCATCGGCATGGTCACAACGTCATTCATCACCCCCTGGGGAATCTTCTTCTACAAAGTGATGCCTTTCGGGTTGAAGAGTGCAGGTGCCACATATTAGCAAGCAATGACAGCACTCTTTCACAACCTTATGCACTAGGAAGTTGAGGTATACATGGATGATGTGATTGCCAAGTCAAGAGAACCTGAGGACCATCTAAATTGTCTGAGAAAACTGTTCTATCATCTGCCGAAATACAAGCTCTAGCTCAACCCTAGTAAATGTGCATTCGGGGTATCGTCGAGCAAGCTCTTTGGATAACTCATCAGTCAGAGGAGAATTGAGGTGGATCCTAGCAAGAAAAGAGCTATCTTTGACATGCTTGCCCCACAATAGAGAAAGAAGTCTGAGGGCTCCTAGGGTGACTATAATACATCAACCATTTCATTGCCCAGCTCACACCAATCTGTGAACCAATTTTCAAGCTCTTGAGGAAGAATGCCTAGATCGACTGAAGCGAGGAGTGTCAAGCCACTTTTGATAAGATCAAACAACTTTTGGCAGGGCCTCCAGTTTTGGTTCCACCAGTACCATGGTGGCTGCTACTCCTATATCTGTCAATTACACAGCATTCTATGGGTGTAGTCTTGGGCCAACACGATCAATCGGGTCACAAGGAACAAGCAATTTACTATCTGAGCAAAAAATTCAGTGATTGTAAAGCCAAGACACCACTATCGTGACAATTTGCCTATCCTTAGTCTAGGCCACACAACGCCTAAGGCACTACATGGTGGCGTATTCTGTGCTACTCTGATGCTGCCATGATCCAATGAAGTACCTGTTTAGAAACCAGCATTGGTGGGCAGTTTGGCAAGTGTTATTATCTAAGTATGATATCACTTTTGTCATGTAAAAATCCATGAAAGGGTGGGCTATAGCAGACCACTTGGCAGAATTACTTTGGTCATAATATCAACCGTTGTGGACTTAGTTCCCAGATGAGGACATTTTGTTTGCCATGGATGACTCAGAGTTAAAAGAGCTCAGAAATGTGAAGTAATGGCATGTCTACTTCAATGGATCAGTCAAAAAAAGAGGAATGGGCATTGGCGCAGTGCTAGTAATGCTGCGGGGCCAAATGACTCTCTATACTAGGAAGCTAGGCTTCAAGTGCCCTAACAATGAAGCCGAATATGAGGCATGCATCCTCGGGCTCCGAGCTACACTAGAATAGGGTGTGCGCAGGCTCCATGTTCACGATGATGCCCTCTTGATCATTTCACAAGTTAATGGCCTTTGGAAGACTAAAGATTTGAAGTTGGTGTCTTACCACAACTATCTCATGAGACTTATGGCAGAATTCTAAGAAATTCACTTCTCCTTCATGAGTAGAGCCAAGAATGCCTATGTAGATGCATTAGCAACTTTGGCATCCTGTCCCTCCATGTCAAAAGATCATACAGTGGAAGTCTCTAAGACTCGAGCAGATCAGTTGGCACATTGCATGAGCATAGAGGAAGCAAATATGATAGAAGAGCTCCCATGGTACCAAGACATCAAGGCCTTCCTAGAGATGGTAAGCCTACCTTCAGGCACATCAGCTGCAGATCGGAGAACCATGGTGCACCTGGCGTTGAAATATATCCTTAGTCTAGGACATTTGTATCACAGATCGTACAATCAGATGCTTCTACGATGTTTGAGCAAGAAGGAGGCTGATGTTGTAATGCTACATGTTCACGTTGGGACATGCGAGCAGTACATGAGTGGAATATTGTTGGCCAAGAAAATCATGTTGCAAGGCTACTTCTGGTCAACCATGGAGGCAGACTACTGTCGATTTGTTTGGAGATGCCACTCCTATCAGACCCATGGGAATTTGATCCATGCTCCCCTGCAATAGCTATACAACATGTCCTCACCATGGCCTTTCTCTACTTGGGGCATCGACGTCATCGATGCCATTCACCTAGTAGCTTCAATTGGGCATCGCTTCATCCTGGTAGCCATAGAATATTTTACCAAGTGGGTAGAGGCCGCCTTTTATAAGACAGTCACCATCGCCATGATAGAGAAGTTTCTCAGAAACAATATTATAGCCCAGTATAGTGTCATGTATACTATCATCTTGGACTACGGGAAAAACTTCACTGCCTAAAGGATCAAACATCACGGATCCTCTCTGCACCGCCCATAGATGAATGGTGCGGTAGAGTTGGCCAACAAAAATCTTGTTAATATATTGAAGAAGATGACAGAGACTCATAGAGATTGGCATAAGAAGCTCCCATATGCCTTGTGGGCCTACAAAACCATAGTTCGGACATCTATAGGAGCAACTCCTTATTTGCTGGTCTACAACATGGAAGAGGTGTTACCCATCGAAGTAGAGATCCTATCCCTTAGAGTGTTGAAAGAGGTAGAGTTTTAGGAAGCTGAGTGGAAAGAAGATCACCTTGTGTAGTTGAACTTGACTGATGAGCACAGACTACAGGCCATGCTCCATGCACAGTGCTACTAGAAGCGCATGGCCCGGTCGTATCAGAAAAGGGTGTAGCTTAGGACTTTTGCACCAGGGGATCTGGTCCTTCATGCCATTCATCTTCCCGACGCCTACAGCAAGTTCTGGCCCAACTAGCACAACCCCTTCGTCATCAAGAAAGTCTTCTCCAGAGGTGCTGTAATCCTCGAGAGCATGAACCAAGAAGTGCAGGTAGAATCAGCCAATGCACGTTATCTAAAGAAGTACCACCAGTGACTGGAGGCCGTATCCTTAACTCGGCAAAGCCAATTACCATCCTACATTTACCTATTGCTCATTTCTACCTATTGCATCCATACATCTCCAATCCCTTTCCTCTACAGTAATACATATCATCTAATGCTTGCTCGTAAACACATGCATCCATCCTTCATACGGCATCCTTTCTTCATGCATGCGCCACGCATCCGCATCTTTCTGCATCATCGACATAAGCATAGTTCGATGAGGAAAATCGGGAAGACTGACCTATTGTGGAAGGAGTTGTCGCATCCCCAGTAGAAACTATCCCAGTGTCCTAGTGAGAGAGGGAGCCACCACACACCGAGAGTCAGGCAAAGCGTTCAAATTCCTTATGGCTAAACACCCTTGGAGGGAGATAAAATGATTGGTTGAGAGAGAGAGAGTGTGAGCCAGATAAGAACATATTAACAAGACAAGGGTGCAAAATAAATAAGAAGACAAGTCAAAGACTGAAGCTAACCCTAGAGAGAGAGGCATGTAGGTTAGCTCCACCCCTCAACCCTTAACTTGGAGAGGAGTAGAAGCAAGTCTGAGAAGTCTCCCTATATTCAGAGAGACTAGCTACCCCTTATAGCTCCCCCACTACCAGATCAGGTCTAATTACCTCCAAAACATGGGAGGAGTGAACCCACATGCCTATAAGGGAGAGAAGAGAAACGTTATCTCAAAAGAGCGGGTGTAAAGCCCACAGAGTTTGACATGGAGTTAAAATCTCGTCACCACCTAATACATTATCACCATTCCCCCCATTAAGAGCCAGCAAACACCTAGGCATTCAGGTAGAGTTTGTTGGGTTGATAGGCATCTCCTTTCCCACATCAAATAGGAAATGACGGTCTTCCAAGATTGAGGGCAATTATGATAACTCCCATCCATCATAATTTTTGAATAGCATTCATCACATCATCAGCATAATCATGCATTAGCTTTGCAAGTTTCGCTAGCTTACAACCAGGGGCATGCCAACTGCCCTTATGATTATAAAACTAGTGGAATGATACCTTTGACCAGGGGCATGCTAGCTGCTATCTGGCAAAACCCTCCAGTGTCCTTTATCAGGGGCATGTTAGTAGCTTTCTGGCAAGACGCCACTAGCTGCCTTCGACCAGGGGCATGTTGGCTGCTTTTTGGTAAAATGCTTTTGACATATCTTGCTTGATTAGAGATGAATCAACTACCCTCAAAGCCAAGCTTTGGTTTGCCATTTTCACTGCATGGGGAATACAACAGAAAATCAGAATAGATCAGAGTCAAGTAGAATTCGAGCAATTAAAGAGAAGGTCAAACTCGACGCTGCCAAGGCACATTATTTGAACTATTGATGTCCGATTTGAGCAAATAGGGTTGAAGACCCCTGGACCTACATAGGCGAGTTAGGCAGTTGCAGCTTGAGTCCTCAAGCCACCTCCAGGATAGAGGGGTAGTGGTTGTAGGTCATGTCATCAGAGGACCGCGATAGTGTTGCGCGGTAAGGTTGCACAGTAGTGAAGCGCGAAAAGTCTAGGAGCTTTTCTAGAATGGGCTACTCGCCGCCTGGGATTGCAGTAACACAAGCCTTTCAGAATCAGAGGGCAGCAGATATTGAAATGCTAAGCAAAAGCCATCCATTACGATTAAAAAAGTATTGATACAAGGGCTACAGATAGATATCAGATTACAACTCTTATCCTAGCCATCAATTGTCAAAGCTTGTCCGTGGCCTCTTGGAACTTCTAGCACTACTGAATAAAGGCGTGTCAGGTGTTATCTCGCTAATGGGCTAGGTCTTGTAGCTATGAATTCTATATCCTGGAGTATAGTCAGAACTTGCCATTAAGCCTAGATCCAGAGAGTGAATACAAATGCACAGCCATTGAGCTAGCTCCGTCGACATGTTCAGGGAGTTCAGAGGATACAGCTGAAAGAACTCCGATATTGGACTTTGCTCGAACGCATTCTGGTAGAACTCAAATTGGTAGAGGACCCGAACTGGATAGTACTTAACTCCATCGATTAGGCCTGGGAGTACAATCAGCTGCATGTCAGAGTTGTTGAAGAACACAACAAATGGCTCAGTAGTAGATGGGATGACACACCAAAACACTTGATCATCAGTAAGACCCACTAGGCAATCATGAAACTCATGGATGCTCAGGATGGTTTGAGCATGGCCATTGCCGTAATATGTCTTGAATGCAGATCTTTGCAGTTGAATGATTTCCACCCCCATGTGAGTGGCCAACCAAACCTCTCAAGTAGACTGTTAGCAAAAGTAGTAAGGAACCATGAAAAATTGAAGCTTGTTACCTGCACTAGATCTCTACAGCCGTAGAAATGGCGATAGTTATGTAGAATCTGGTCTAGCCCCCGGTAGGTCTCCACCAGAATGATCAGAGTTAGATCAATCTGCCGAGTAGCCACAGCCAGTGTAATATCAGCCACTTCAATTTGAACCATGGTTCAACCATGACTAATTATCAACTCTCTGAAGAAATGTGTGACAATTCCACATAGCCATAGCTCATCTCCTACTTCAGTCCACCTCTATGTCACCTCATTAAAGTAGTCTAATTGGAGCATGGGAACATAACCGTCCGTGTAGACCAATTGTTGCCTACACTCAATGGTGTTAAGCCGAGTTAGTTGACTTAGAGTAGGCAGATATCTGTCACGACGCATGAATATCAGAGGGTCCAACAACTTCAGGATACCACAAATCCGCTAGACTTCCTCCAGAGTCAAGGTCATCTCGGTCTAGTCGAAGCAGAAGACATGATGAGCCAGCTTCCAGAACTGAGCAATTGCGCATAGCAGATACCGACTCACCTCTACTTGGCCAATGTCAAGGAGCCTGGAGGATATGCCGCATGAGCGAAGCCTTTCCCAATCGCTAGTGGTCAAAGCCTCAATCCAAGATAGCAAAGTATCCGAACAGTGGACAGGAGTCACTAGTGTGGGATATCCCTGAGCACAGAAAAACAAGCCAATGGAGACTTTCTGTGAGTCCATAGAATGTAGTAGCTCAAAAACATGAAGAATGAGGGATTGAGTTCAGATCTATAAGCCTAGGCACATAGAAGGGTGATGACTACTTAACATGGGAAGGGATGGTTACTGAATGAGGAGAAGAACATTCTGTGCCTTTAAATGCCTAAGAAAGCTATAAGAAATGACCAAGAATTGAAAAGGAGGCCCTTGGATGCAGAAGGATGATGGCTTGTCTAGGCACCCATAGCCCTAAGCCCCACTCTTGCCGAGTAGTCAGTCGGTTTGGCACCGTAATGATCACTGTGACCATGCCGGTGGAACCTTGCAAGACTCCATGGTGCGTGGAAACACACGAGGAGTCTCGAAATGGTCACGACGAAGATGGTGAATCCGAAGAAGGAGACTAGACATGGAAACACCAAAGAAAGATAAGAAAAGGATAAGGAAAAGGAGTCTCCACCTAGTCTTTTAATGGAAAGACGAGGAAAACCAAACACAAAGGAAAAACCTAAAGAAATCAATGCAAAGAAAACTCATGTATGCTCCGTGCCTAATGGATGAAGTGCTTAGATCAATGCAGGCCAGAGAAAGGGTAAGGATTCTTGTTACGCATGGGGAAGGTGTTAGGCACCCCATGCGCCTGAAGAATTCGGTCATTCTAGGTTTCTTGCTTGCTAAAGATCTGGTGTGTGTAAGCTTTTCTACCCTTAATGCACATGCCTAAAATGAATGTGAAGACATGCCAAGTCAAAGAGAAGAAATGAATAGAAAAAAAAGATAATAAGGAAAATAATCTGAGGGACAATGTAGGCATTGAAAATGCCACTTTACTGTATGCCCTTGGGCGATGAGGAAAATCATGAAAATCGAAAATATCCAAGAAGCATCTCGTAAAATAGCGGAAACTTAAGAAATCCAAGAAAATCAAATGAGAGAAAATAATCCTCGTACGGGTCCATGTCGGCATCGCCAAGCCTGTTAATGTATGCCCTCGAGTGATGAAAGTCCAAATCAAATCAAAATCATGAAAATTGGAAGAAATCTGGGAAATAATGCGAAAACTAGGTTTGAAATGTGTGCATGATGCAAGAAAATAAGCATGAGAATATATGCATGAAAAAGGGTAACAAACTGAAAGCATGGGTGAAACATGTAAATTTCCAAGGGCCTCTGTGCAGAAATTACGTGCTCTTGAGTAAAGGCTGAGATGCTAGGGTTAAATCAGCAAAAATGTTTAAGAAAACACAATTTATGCAATTTTAAGGAAGTGGGGGGTTAAATGTGCAAAACTGTGCATTTTTGGTAAAATCAGGATTCCTAGTGTCCAATTTGTAATTTAGCCAGCAAAACATGTGTTCAGTGTAATTTTGAAGAAATTCAGGGTTAAATGTGCAAAATAGTGGACTCATGGATGAAAATATGAATTTCCAGGGACTGATTTGCAAATGTGCCATAAAAACATGCATTTAGTGTAAATTTAGTGAAGTTTAGGATTTAAAATGAAAATCTATGCATGATTTGAGTAAAAACTTAAATCTCCAGGGTTTAGTTTGCAATTGTGCTAGAAAATCATTCATTAAGAACAATTTTAATGAAGTTCAAGGTTTTATTTGCAAATTATGGACTTAAAGTGAATGAAAACTAAATCAGAGGGTTTTAAGTCAATATTTAAAGCTTGAGAAATATTAAAAGAAAATCTTAAGGATCACACTGCAAATTTACAAAACGAAACATTACTAAAATGATTAAAAAACTAATGCAAGGACTAAAATGAAAAATAAAAGGACTTAAACGCAAACAAAAGAAAAGAAAAGAAGTTTTTTTTAAAAGAAGTTAAAAATAAAAAGATCGATAGCCACCAACGATTGTACCTTGCCGTCGACGGCCTTTTGGGAAGCCATCCAAGGCTTCCCCAATGCCTGATCTGGCATCCAAGCATCCTATGAGCAAGAGGGAAGAAAAGGGGGAAGATCTAATGGCTCAGATTGGGCGCTGAATGGCTGGGAGCTTCCCCCCACCAACCTCGCCAGCGTCGCGACTCCGGTGACGGGCCCGGAGAAGACAAGGCCACTGGAGCGATGGTCTTGGGCTCTTAGAGGCTCGACGGTGTGGAAAGGAGAGTTTCCCACAGCTTAGAGGCAAGAATGGCGTCACTCTTCCCCCTCTTGATCAAGCTCGCTGTTGTCTCTAGCGGCGTCGATTGTGGAGGTTGTTCGAGGCTCGAATCAGGGTACTGAAGCTTCTGGATTACAAGGGGAGAGGAGAGGAAGGTGCTCCGATGCTATAGAGTGAGCTACACCTTGCGGGACGTGCAGAGGAATTCTACTGTGCATCTTCTTCTCCGACGAGGACGATAACCGGTGAACTTCTCCTGGAGGCCTCTAGAGTGGGTGTCGTGGCGTCCAGAGAGGTGGAGATGCATGAGAAGAGAAATCCTAGCCAATCCCAAACCTCTAGGACACGGGATGCACTCTGGACTCATGCCTCCACCCCGCTCGCTAGAGAAATGGGTTCAGCGACCCAGAGAATCTGAATTTCCGTTCAAGGAGCTCGATTCTCCTCTTGAATGAGTCTAGGATGGCTAAGGAGGACCTAGGAAACAAAATGCAACCAAAATTAACTAGATCAGCAGCCTTACTTGAGCTGGCAATGAATGTGGCTGCTTGTGGCCGCTGGAGCTCGCTGAAGACAGTGGTCGGAGCTGGCCTTAGCTCTGAATTGCCTCCTCCCCGAGTTTCCTCAATGATCTGAACCTCCCTAGGCTGCTTTGGTTGCACTGGTTTGAGTCCTTTCTCTTGGTTTCTCTCCTCTCAAGTTTTTTCTCCTTTTTTTTTAAAAGCTTTTACCCTCCTTTTTCTCCCCTTTTTTTAAGTTGCAATTGGGGTATTTATAGAGCTATCTGGTTGGGTGGTTAGAGAAGTGGTTAGGGTTGTTAGGAAAGTTGGTTAGAGTTGTTAGATTGAGTGGGAAGTTGTTAGGTTAAGTGGTTAATGTTGTTAGAGTTGTTAGATTAAGTGGGAAGTTGTTAGAGTTTGTTAAATTGAGTGGGAAGTTGTGAGAGTTGTTAGGTTAAGTGGTTAAGGTTGTTAGATTAAGTAGGAAGTTGTTAGAGTTTGTTTATGTTTGGGGTTTTGGATTAGGGTTTAAGCAAGGTTTAGGGTTTTGGATTAGGGTTTAAGCTTGGTTTAGGGTATTGGATTAGGGTTTAGGCTAGGCTTAAGGTTTTGGATTAGGGTTCAGGATTAGGCTTAAGGTTTTGGATTAGGGTTTAGTCTAGGCTTAAGGTTTTGGATTAGGGTTTGTTAAGATTTACATGGGTTTGATTTGGTTTGAGACATAACTAGGGTTTAGGATATGGTTTAGTGTATTGAATATTTTCTAGGTTTTTTTTAGATTAAAACAGACGTTTAGGCTAGTTTTTTGTGGATGAAATTAGGGTTTGATGTCAAGTTGGCTTTGGGAAAAGTAATTGAGAGCTCAACAACCAAAAGTCCATTCCAGAAGAGACTACCTACAATCCTGCAAAATTGGGGTGTCAACAATCACCGTGCATCGATACCACGTATTGGATGCATGGGCCAGAAGTGCAAAGAATCTAGTGATTTTCCTAGGCAGCATCTTATTTCATTAGCCCGCATTATTAGCGCAAGTTGACCAAAAACCATGGGACAAGCAGCTAGGCATCCACACAGAAGAGTAGCCAGCATGCATACATGTTCCAAAAAGGCCAATGGCATATCAGACATCACCAGTCGACTGTCAAACATACATCCTTCAGATAATTGTTTTAGAAGTACTAGAGCTAGTACAGAAAGTCAAAATAAATAAAAGAAATGACTGTAATCTCTAGTCTTCATCAGAGTCGGCTCCATCACCCCTCCATGCAGCAGCAATGACCTAGCGGTCAGCCCTACAATGCATCCTCCTACCAGTTTGGGTAGAGGTGGTCTGAGCTTCGATAGTTATGCTTAAGGCACCAGCCGAGTCGTCATCCCTAAAAAGGTCCTTATCATCCAAGCCAAGGTTGAACTTGCTACTGCTGCTAGTGACTACCTAAGTCTTGGGGCCTGTACCCTGAAAAACAAAAGAGGCAAGTCAGAATAGGCATATATGGAAATAGTTCAGATTGAAACAATTATTCAATAGAATGATTTTAAAAGTTTACCGCCAAGAAAGCCTCCCACAATGCTTGTGATAAAAGCAAGAAAGTGTAAGATCTCAGTAGTCAGCCTATATAAAATGAATGGGCTAGTAATTTGCCAAATTGACAAAACAAAGGTTTACCTTGGCCCATTGAGCCTATTCCCACCAGTCCCTGAGTTGATCCTTAAACCTCTATAAACAATAACAGGCATCATGTCAGAACAATATGTGGCAGGTGTAACCATGCCGGCGGGGGTGGCCACAAATAGGTAATATGTGTGCCAAAAGCGGCAAAGCCACGACAAAAAGAAAAGGAGAAAAAAAAAATGCAAAAATGCAGGAGTCGCCACCTAGTCTATTCAAATGGAAGACGAGGAAAACCATAAAACACATGAAAAATCATGCAAACAAATAAAAAGGGGCTGCACAAACTAGAAATGAGGGTAAGGATCCCTGTTACGTACGAGAAAGGTGTTAGGCACCCTCGCACGCCCGATAAATCGGTCTTCTAATGATTTCTCTTTTGCTTATGAAATATCGGCTTTTCAGCCTTTTGCTGTACGCCCGAGGGTGATATGCCATGCTATGCAAATGCTTGCGGTGTCTAATGTATAGGTGCATGATGTGTAGGGGTGTGTCTTAATGCTCAGAAATATCGCTCGTGTGCCGGGTCAAGAGTTTATGCAAGAATATTGCATAATAAGATCAAAGATCTAATATCTGGAGCGATTTATCATCCTTGCTTTCTACATGCCTAAATGCAAGCTAAAATGCAAGAAAACTGCTGAAAACATGGGTGTGCCTTCCTAATGCATCAAGGAAGAAAACCAGATGAAAACCCAGAAGCAAATCGGGTCGAGAAA
>JAMKQA010040190.1:0-10331 GCA_024699735.1 Posidonia australis | reverse complement strand
CCCCCCCCCCCCCCCCCCCGTGCGGTTGTCAAGGCTTTAAGGGGTGGAATGGGTGAGGAGATCGTGGGTAATGGCAGTTGGGCAGATCGTGGGAAGGAGGAAGTGGAGGATCGTTGGGGAGGAAGGAGGACTGTGCACTGTAGCATTATTTTCCCTATTTCTTAAGTTCCCAATTGATGTGAGAATGACATAATGTTGGGCTAAATGGGCTGATTTTAGTGGGCTTTTGGTTTTGTTTTTGGTTTTTAGGGTTTTGTTTTAGTATTTTGGTTTTGTTTTAAGTTTTAGGTTTTGATCTTTTTTGGTTTTTTTTAATTCTGATTTTGTTTATGATTTGATTTTGCTTTTTAGATTTTAAATTTGGTTTATGACTTTGATTTTATGATTTAGGTTTTAATTACTTGATTTTAGATTAATTTTTTTTTAGGATTATTGTTTTTCTTTTAGGGTTTTTGTGTTTTAGGGTTTAAAGAGTTTAATTATTTTAGGGTTTTTGTGATTAATTTAATTTAGGGTTTTTGTAACTTAATTGGTTGGTTTTAAATTAGGATTTTTAAGATTTTAATTATTTTAAGGGTTTTTAGGTTTTTTGGATTTTAATTAGAGTTTGTAGTTTAAATTAAGGTTTTGGGTTTTAATTAAAGCTTTTGGGTTTTAATTGGAATTTTGGGTTTTAATTTAATTTTTTAGATTTTAAACATGGTTTTTAATTTAATTAGGGTTTTTTGGATTTTAATTAAAGTCTTGAGTTTGAATTAAGGTTTTTTGGATTTTAATTAAAGTTTTGGGTTTAAATTAAGGTTTTTAAACTTGATTAAGTAACTTTAGGGTTTTTTAGTTTAATTTAGGTTTTCCTTGAAATTAAATGGATTAAAGTGGTTTAAAATGGATTTTATTTGATTTTGACTTTAATTAGGGTTTTCACTTGATTAATTTGGATTTTAAATATTTTTAAGTGGATTTTGCTTGATTTTGATTTTAATTAGGGTTTTACTTAATTAATTTGGGTTTCCAATGTTTTTAGGTTGATTTAAGTGGGTTTTGTTTAATTTTGGTTTTAATTAGTGGTTTTTGCTTGGATTAAGTTAGTGTGTGCTTGAGTGGGCTTATTGGGTTTGTGTGGGTCTAGAGTTCTAATGGAGTTAGGGTTTAAGGATGGTGGTTGCAACCACAACGTCTTTCAGAGAAGTCTGCTGTCAAGTGACTGTAAAATCGAAACATCTACAGATATGATAAGACCTTTGTATCCATAAGTATGGACGTAGTTCAAATCCAGTCGCTCTGCACAAACATGGATCGACTCTGGCACTCCATCGCGTCCTAAGGCTAGCAAGGACTTTAGAAGAGGAAAGTGGAACATGTACTTGAAGAAATTGATTCTTCGAAGAAAAGTTTGGACAGGCAACTGCTGCGATACTAAGCATGGATGCAGGAAGTTCAGGATAGATCTATGACAACGAGCAAATAGTGACTTTACCCATGTATTGAGAATCCTTAATGATGAAACACATGCTATAGAATCAACCTGTAATTTATTTAAGATGCTTGACAAAACTTATGATACTGTTGTAGCCATTCCTTCCAAATACGCTGAACAGAAGGATTGGCTAAAGAGAGCGTAGAGGAAAGCATTGGACATATTGAAGAAGGTGAGGGAGAAGGGTTATATTTATACTGTTGACGTGGATTTTTGTCCACTTTTTTTGTAAAACAACGTTTTCTAACGAAAACACCATAGTAACTAACAACAATAGTTAAGGATATTAGAGTGAATAATTTTATATTTTGATGATACTAAAGTAAAAAACAAGTATAGTTAAAGATATCAACGAGAAAATTACTCATAAAATTTTAGCTTGATAAGAAATAAAACAAGAATAATTTAAATTATCTAATTCTAATTTTGTAATTATTTTATAATATTAGCTTAACCAACAATGCACATTCATTTTCACTAGTCTACTATTAAATCTTTCACTCAAATATTGTTTAGTCATTCATTTAAGCATTATAATTAAACATCTCTAAACATATAGTAGATCTTAAATTAGTCCTTTCTTTGCTCAAATATCACTAGATCAACCCTTAAGTTGCGTTTGGAAACGTTTTTATGTTAGCTTATTGCAATAAGTGTGCATTGTAGAATAAACATTTCTAAACGATGTTGAACACACAAGCTTTTTTAGAAAAGCTGATGGTGACTTTTCGTTGTGTTGAGAGTTGTTGGATAGTTTTTAAAAAAATTAATGGATGTTAACTTTTTGAAAAATCATGAATATTAATCTCTAAATTTTTTCAATGATAACTTTATAAGTTGGTTTTAATTATAATTTGAATCTATAAAAAATTACAATCAATGCCATTGATATTAATCTACCAAAATCGTGCCCTAATGTCACCCTTTTGCGAGTTGAGAAGGAGGGTTGCTGACGACGGGAAAGGAAGGAGACACAACGTCACTGGCCACAGACGACGAGAGACGGAGGAGAAACGATTGTGGTGGTGCCACATATTTTTCTTTTCTTCTTAAGATATTCTTCACTCGACCAGATTTTTTTTCTTCTCTAACCAAATTTTTTCTTCTCTTCTCAACATCTTCTTCACTTGAGAAGAGCTTGGTGGTGACGACTAGTATTTTTCTCAACATCTTCTCGACATTCCAATGGCATGGTATTATTCCTCTCTTCTCAACATCTATTGTATATGAATCCACTTGTATATATAAAAGTCAGCGATTTGATGGAGAGGATTTTGTTTAAGGGCAATCTAGTGCTTTATGTAGCTCATAAGTACTTATTACAAAGTTCCATCAAACAACCAACTATAAGTAACTCAATTAACCAGAGATTGTAGTTACGTAACTCCAAATAAAGTTCAAATCTAAAAGAAGGAACTTGAGTGTTTTTATTTTCATAATACTCTAAAACTTCCCATCAAAGAGGTGAGGAAGTGCCAACATGGAATAACATAAGATCATATAAAACTATCAATGGATCAGGTTAAATCCGTTAATCCATTTCACCTAGTCTTTTATTTTAGGATATGAGTTGAAAAATCAAATCCACCAGAACCCCTATACTCTTAACAGGTTGAGTCATGTGTTGAACAGATAATCCAATCGGTTATTTCGTTAGAATAGGATTTGTTTAAAATTTTTACAAATTTAAGAGAAATTCTAAACCAATTTTTGCAATATTGTTGGTTTAGTATTTAATTTATTTTATGTATATCGTTTTCTCTAAGAAAATCATTGAAGTTTTCCCATTTTTTTAGAGATTATTAATTAAATTCCAATGATTATTTATTTGTGTTTTATTAATTCTTACGTTTTTAATGTTTAGAACATATTTATTTGAACGATTCATACATATTTAGATATTATACAATATGTATTTATATACAGGTTGATTTTATAATAATGATTTATCATTATATTGTATATTAACTTGTTTAATCCGTTAATCCACTTAGAATTCGTTACCCAAGTAGATTGTAGTCAAGTGTTAGAAAAATAAATTATCACCTGATCTGTAATCTATTATCTCAAAACAGAGTAGGTCACTGATTGATCGTTAATCTGATCTACCCTGACTCGTTGACACCACAATAGTCATGCAGCAACAAGTCAAAGCACCAATTGTTATGGTGTAGTTAACTAAGAAGAGTGGAATTCACATCTTTCTTCAATCTCATAGAAAATAAAGAGAAAAAATATATATCTATTGATTTCAAAAAACAAACCAGGGACGAGAAAAAACAGTTACAACCAAGATAACATCGATAAGTAGTCTGACAAGAGCGTGGAATCAAAGCTCCGACAAAAAAACTGGAGTTACCACCAGAGAAACAACATCAAGGGCCAGATATGTCAGGAGTGGTAACACCATTCAGCAAGTCAAACTCAGACGAGGGGACCATCCGGCGCGCAGCCAGGCCGCCGTGGAGCTCCTGATCCTCTTCGTGGTTGATGGCCTCTAGTTCAGCAATGGCGTCGGCTTGCACTTTCATCAAAACTGTGTTGCGAACGCTCGAACCCATTGCAGAAGCAGCATCAGTGCCTGCAGCATCCCAAAGAACTTTAGCCTTGTAGCCTTGTAACTGATTCAGTACCATTCCTGTTAACTAGATTATCCGACCAAAGAAGAAGCAAGGTGAACAACACATGAAAAAGCAGCAAAGGGTGTAGGAATCTGTGATCTAAAAATCTATTGTAAACTATCAACGAGAAAACTAGATAGAAATCCAAGTTGACGTGATCAATTGATAAAGCATAACCGTCTACGACGAAGAACTTTCAAATTGCTGCAGCAAATTCACATGTAAGAAAAACTGGGAAATATCTTCAAGCACGGGACCAGAGAGGAAGCAACCCACACTACCAGACCAACCACGGCGCAAGAGATTGTGCTTGGTAAGAATTCTATATATTGTCGAAAAGAAGTCAGCAAAAAACCTTCACCTTAGTGGGAGCTGCTGCCATCCACACGCGAGAGTAAATTTTTGAACTTAAACCAACGTCGTTAAGTTTCTCATAACAACTATGGACCAAGAAGGCCCCCGAACTAGAGAGAGACCAAGAGAATGAGTCGGCAGAATCGGGGAAGGTGATGTTAAAGCAGAATAGAAGTGTCGCAAACCAGCTAGGGGATCAGAGTAGTTCAAAATAAATAGACTCCTAACACCCCTAGCATCTAAACGAGTACAACAAGCGATATGGAAAGTCCTCAATTTCCTGTCCCAAGCTGCGTTAGTGCTCGGTGGAGAAAGCTCAAACCAAACATTGTGCCAAAGAGCGATAGTTGCGCCATTCCCAACGCAAGCTCCACTGCTCAGGTTAATGATATGGAAAGTCCTCTTGATTTCTTTCCAAAACGGAGAGAAGCTTGGAGCAGATTTGTTGAGAAAACCACTACATGTACCTGAAAAAGAGAAATAGTTTGCACGAACCATCCTACTCCAAAAACCGTTGTGATTCGAGAGTATCATCTACATATATTTATTTACCTTTGAGCGTTAATTCAAAAGATTTCAAGTTTATGATCCCGAACCCATCTAGTTTTTTTTTTTTTGCTACAACAGACATTACCCCGCTTCAGAAGATCATAACCCCTTTCAGATGCACCACCCTCGTAAAGGAAGACGTAAGACCGATAGGTAGTAAATGTGAAGGACCGAGAGAACTGCAAACTTAACAACAAATCTCTAGCGGTAGACGACTTGTAGCGAATTGGGGGGAGACCTAGGCAAGGGATTGGCAGCTCAGCCTGTGCACCACCGAGAGCTCACGGTGCCTAGTCAACCCTTGCATCAGAGAGGACAATATAAGTGACAGAATATTTCAAAAAAGTTGATTTTCAACCCAAAAACCATTTGAAAGCACAAAAGTTCCATCAAACTTACATTTCAACAAAAAAGTTCCATCAAACCCATTTGTACAATCCCATCGATCGTGTCCTCTTCCATTCTATACCAGGTAACCAACTCAATTTCTTCCAATATAATTTGCAACCAAGGCTAGAAGCTTATATATCATGTAAATGCAGTTTTTCAAGGCCTCCATGGTTTGGAAAGGATACGTAAAACAAAGCGCATGAACATAGTATATAATCTCAAATGTTAACAAGACAACAAACAACCATAACCAATAAACAAAGACTACCATAACAATAATGTTTTTTTTGAAATTTCCATAACAATAATGTCTCCTAAGAGTTAAGGTTCACGTTTATCCCAAAAAAGAACTCTCATCAGTCTACTAAGAACAATCTACGCAGCAACAGACTGCTTGGAAGCAGCAGAAAGACGGGACCTCTTCTTTGCCAAGCTCTCACTCCTCCTTTCTCTCTGCTCCTTGAGCCTCGAGGCAAGAAGCTTCTGGTATTCAGCTGCCTCAGCTTTCGCCTTTGTAATTCTCCTCTTCTTCTCTGCAATTCTAGCTCTCTTCCTCTGCAAAGTCAATGGAGTGACCAGCCTCTGAATTTTGGGTGCCTTACTGCACTTCTTACCTGCAAATACCAAACAGAAACAAGTTGAATGATTGGACGATGAAAATAATGAGTGGACAGTATTTAATTTAAGTAGTTTGGAATCCTGAAGAACTCAAAATAACAAATGCATGACACGTAATGGTTAAGTGGAGGACAGCACCAGAGGTGTTTCTAAATTCTAATTGTGTTGGGTCATGTTAAGCAAAACCAGTTGCATAATAGCAAAAGGTCAAATCCAGTGAGAAGATGATTACTCAAGAAAATAAAATGACCTGTTCATGTGGATATAAGAATAACACAAAAAACTCATTGAAACAAAACATACTGCCAACAGATCGATCACATCTGGAAGTTATGGCCTCTGGGTAAATAATACCTGACTTAGTTGTGAATGTCCGCCTATATGTGTTGACGTATTTGCGAACATCATCCTCTTTCGAGAGGTTGAAGAGCTTTCTGATTTTCGAAGCCCTCTTTGGTCCCCTCATTCTAGGTTTCTCAGTGTCAGTCAATCCTGGAAGATCATTATCCCCTTTCTTAACAATGACCAGGTTAAGAACAGAGAGATCCTGGCTGACAATGCAACCACGAACAGACTTCCTTCGGCGCTCCCCATTACGTCTTCCATACCCACGGAAACAGGGAGTTCCTGGACAATAAATTTGAAACCATGAACAGACAAATGACAAATATATACACATTGAACTAGCAGGTCTTGTAGAGAAGAGGATGTCATTTCTCTTCTTTCATCGTTTACTTGCCTCTATTAAGCAATAGGCGGACACGTCCAGATGTCAACACACCCTGCTTCATAGGAAAGCCTTGCTTGTCACATCCTCCCATGATCTTGAAGACATATCCCTTGAACTCCTGATGAAATATCAAGAAACGCTTAGCAACCACAACACACCATGTGCCAGAGGGAAATTTACAGGTTGGAAATCGTAAGAGTTAAGCACACTGGTCAACGTACCTCTCCAAGAGAATCTCCACTGACCTCCTGAGATATTCTCTTGTCAAAAAATACCCGACTGCATTATTAAAATTAAGAAGCAAGTTAATGAAACTGTGCAAAGAAGAAAATCATAGTTTTACAAGCAAACATAATGCCATGAAAGATGCAAGAGAAAAAAAACATTAATAAAAGAATAATTAGTGAGTCCATTCATCAAAAATGGATAGCAATATTAATCACAAAGAAGACAAGTCTGACACACATCTAAGTGCCATGACTTTTAAGTGTGACAAGGCCTACAATTTACAAATGGTTATTGAATGCAAATACCAAATAAATCACTGTTGCATAAATGATGTGATCAATTCATAAAATCCATGACAAGCAGCAGGAAATTTTGGATCTTAACATGTTTCATACTTAGCTTCTGCAGCGAGCCAGCCATAAAGAGTATAGTTCATAATCCAAAAGGTAAATATTTTTTAACATTAGTATCTTTAGGTGATAATTTGAGGGTTTTGGTAACCACATAGTCTGCATATGGGCCGCTCAAAGTGCATAAGACTAATTTCATACAAGCAATGGTTGCTTTTGTGAGTTTCTTCTTCAAGATGTTTATGGGACTGCATGGTTGCTCCTCTTTGGGCATGGCCAACAACTCTAGAATCTAAACACTTTACTGTTTAGCAAAGTACGCAAATTAGTTAACTAATGAAGAAAAGCAGTATCCTCTTCCCTTATAAAACACTTAGATCACCACCACTTATCCTTGAGTGCTATTTTTAAGAGAGATATCATACATCATGATTCGGTTAAATAAGAGATAAGTGGTGAACAAAGCGGTTAGCAAACAGGAACCTAATATTGCGAGGTTATTTCAAATCTATTCCATTGTGATATATTCTCACGAATACAAGAGCAATAAAGAGAAGAAATTGTCTTTTTTTTATTTTAAATGAAGAAATTGTCTAAACTAAGCTTATTTTAAATAACAAAAGTGGCATATATGCATCATCTTACATAAGCAGAATTGGAGAATGTGTCCATCCATCGAAACGCATCAGATCCTTTTCAGTATTAAAAAAATCAATAAATTACAAATTTGATAAAATCAGATGCTATTTTTCCTACTTCGTCTCACACGAACTCAACATTGTTCCCATACAAGCATTGCAAGATCAGCAAACCAAAAAGAAACCCAACTTGTGTTATCCAAGAACACCAACTATTGGAAAACAGTAAACATATTCGATATTCCTATCTGATCAACAGACAATCTAAACTATAGAACGAACAACGAAAGCAACCACATAAGAGAAAGGAGCATGTAAGCATGAGACAACACACATCAGAAACGTAGCAGATCTAATTTGTAATAATTTTAAATAAAAAAAAACAAAGACTAATGGGCAACTCACAGCTTCTGGTCGTCATCGATTTCCAGCTTCTTCTGGCATCCCGTGGTGGGATTGGCAATGTTAAACTGAAATAAGAAGAAGCAAACAAAAGAGAAACACAACCAACCAAACCCAAGTCAACAGAAACAATACCAACTAAGCAAATGTTTAGGAATGTGTTCAATCTCAATACCTTCATCTTGGGAGGAGATCAATGCACAAGACGCTACGGCAATCCCTGTTCCCTCGCACGCTCTGTCGCTCTCCCTCTTCCTCACTCGGGTTTCGGCGGTCTGGGGTTTCTTTCGCACTTATACAACGGGCACACCCTCTGAGACGATCTCCACCGTCGAATCGTGACTGGGAACGAAGTGTTAACCACGGCCCATGGACTTTTGTTAGGTTTTGTGTGGGCGTGAGCAGACCGAGTAGAGCATGTGGCCTTCTATGAACATCCACATTATGGTACGGAAATTAAAGTAGTGCATTGAAATTATTAGAAATATGGCTAGTAATGAAATTTTATTTTATGAGATGATCTATAAAAAGAGAAGCAATGAAAACTGAAACTTATGTTTAAATCAAGGTTTCAACTGGGAGTCCGTTTAGAATTGCTTTTAGAACTACATCTTTTAATCAAAAGTCAGATTTTTTGCAAAAAAAAAATATATATTTACAATTTTTTTGTTAATAATTTTTTTAGTTCAAATCACAAAAAAATTGATTACTGCTATTTCAATATTTTTTTATGAAAGATCCATGAAGACTTCTTTTCTGAAAAGTTAATTTTTAGAAAATGTTGTATTTGCAAAGAGAGGTAGTCTACTCTCAAGTTATATTTGTGTTTGAGATAGGTATTTGAGATAAATGTGTGCACGTGTCAAGTTGGATCGAATTAAGGATGAATCCACAATCCAACTTAAATTGTTCGGATTGGATAATTTTTAACCTATATCTAACCTAACCTCAGTTTAGACTTAACCCAACCCGATTCATAAACTTTAGGTTGGGTCAAGTTAGTTCTTGAGTTTTGTATATACTTATTAAGAATTAAAGATTACATTTATATCATATCGTATAAAAATATACAACACTAATAACAAACATAAAATAGTGAACAATCTAATTATGTTCGTAGGCAAAGAAATGATCTATCGACATTTCTTGAAAAATATAAATTATTACTCTAAAGTTTATAAATAATGCATGGCAAATTAGTGAATAATTTAGTTCTTTTGTTTTTACGTGATGAACTACATTAAATTTTGGATTTAAGGCACAATTTTGAAGAGAAGATATTAGAGTTTTATAAATAAATATATATATATATATAATATGTATTTATAAATATAAATAATTAATTATATATATACCTTTTGGTTTTAAGTCGAGTCACGTAACTAATCCTTGGAATTCATATACGACACAAAAAGTTCGGGTTTAATATTTTTTTGTCCATATTCAACTCATGATATAAAAAAACTTGACTCATCCCAACCCACACGAGTTAGGTTCGTTCAGTTTTTCTGATCAATTCGGACCTACGTGTACTCCTAATTTGAGATGATGTTCATTTATAAAATTTGGTATTATACCTACCTCATGTTTTTTTAAAAATTTTTGGTTTATTTTTCAAAACAAATGTTTTGATCTTTTATTCTTATGGCTTGGCATCATGGCATGGCTGAATTTTGTTCTACCAGAATCTTTTGTGATGACAGACATTCAAAATTCGAACTTACACTTTTAATCAGATTCAAATGAAATAGTTTTCATGTCACATAGTTTTTTCTCAAACCCTCGGTAAGTAGTTCTTTTGGATACGTTTAAAGGTTTTTAAAGAATTTGGAAATACACATCATTTTGAAAAATAATATAAACTTTTCTAGAGAAGACTGTTGAATATGACTTGAATTATGATTGGAGATTGTTGAATATGACTTGAATTATGATTGTTGAATATGACTTGAATTATGATTGTAATTATGGGGC
>JAMKQA010040188.1:0-12473 GCA_024699735.1 Posidonia australis | reverse complement strand
CAAAAAACCCTGTTCATCACTCTAGGACTAAGCATATAGAAGTAAGACACCACTTCCTAAGAGACAATGTTCTTAAAAATAATATTAAATTAGAATTTATATCTACTAAGGAACAATTAGCAGATATATTTACAAAACCTCTTGATGAACAATAATTTGTAAAAATTAGAAGAGATCTAGGTATTTGTCAATTAACAGACATATCATAAAAAATTACCTTGTATGAATTTTCGGCATACCGAAGATATCTGTTGAAAATTACTGTTTCGGCATACCGAACATAAATCGGTATATCGTTTTTATGACAGATTTTTCAGTAGGTTAAAATCGGCATACCGAAAATCTCCGGTATACCGAAATCCCCTGTATCTGTCTTTTTGGTACACCGAGGCATGTACCGATTCATCGTCCGAAATTCCCTGAGGATATTTTCGACATACCGAAAAAAATTTCGGTATACCGTTTTACTCGCGAATCACGTTTTAAACCTAAAATCTAGGGTTGTTCTTATTTCCCTTTAAATATCGGTTGACCGCCCCTTCCGCCAACCACTCCCTTCTCTCTCGCGAAAGCCTAAGGATCTTCTTCCTCCTCCATTCCAACTCTTTTTCGGTCCTTCCCTCCTCTTCCAATGGCCCCCAAGAAGATGCTCGCGTCAAAGGGGAAGAGAAAGCAAGGGGAAAGCTCTGCGCAAGAATCAAATCCTAAACCAAAGTTCCGATTCGTGGACAACGAGGCAGAGAAAGCTCATAGGGAGAGATTTGCAAACAGAGAGGTACTCACTGGAAGAAGGATTAATTTCAATGAGCTTGAATCCATAAAACCCTTATTTGATTTCCAAAGTTTAGTTCCTTTCCTGAGTTCCATAGGTGATAGGTTATTCTATCCCACACTTGTCTCACAATTTTATGTCAATCTCACATTCATTGGCACATTCATATATATGTGGAATACCTATTCAGTTCGATGATGTCTCACTAGGACAACTTTTCAAAATCCCTTATTCTGGTACTGACATTACACTATCCATTTATGAATTAGATTGGTCTTATGGCGAAATGAATAAGGTAGTTTCCTTAAACCCTAGGAGTCAATCAAAACCCACAAAAATTAACCAACTCATTAAACAATCTAGGCTCATTGCCTACATTGTTGCAGCCAACTTAGTTCAGAAAAAAGGACATCAAGACGAACTTAGTGAACTTACCTTCAAAGCCGTCTATGCCATCACCCAAAAAATTCCAGTAAATTGGGGTCAAGTCATTTTCTATTGTATGACTCATATCAAGACAAAATTGTTCTTTGGTCCTCCTTTGACATATCTTTTTGAAAGTCATGAAATATGCCTTGATGATAAACCAAGTCTACCTGTAAAAACCAAACCCCTAGGAACTCAAGCTGTCGCTAAAATGGAACAATCAATAGAACATCATAATAAAATTCACAATCTTCCAGTGGGTTCCTCTTCTGCACCTTCTCAACCACAATCCAAACCCGACTCCAGCTTTGAAGATGAAGAAGCCAAAGAATCTGAACTTTCCAAGAAAATGGATGCACTTCAAGAAAAGATGGCTGAAATCACCCTTCAACAATCTCAAATTATGGACATCCAACTCCAACATTCAAAGCTTATCTCAGAGGTGATGCTTCAACAGAATCGGAAGCATCAAGAAGCGATGCTTCAACAAAATCAGAAGTATCAAGAAATAATACTTCAACAAAATTAGAAGCATCAAGAGTGCATGGTAAAATTAACAAAATTGACTGAGCGTGTTGAGGCGTATCAAGACACGCTTCAAGAATATCACCAGGATATTCTTGAGCACATTAATCCGCCATCTCCGTGATTGTTTTTGTTATTTTTCTTTAAAAAAAGTTTGTAATCTGACTATCTTATTTATATTTTGGATGAACCTTATATTAAATGTCTTCTTGATTGCTTATATATATATGATTTTGATTATGTCAAAAAGGGGGAGAAAAATACAGAAAAATATGTCATATATTTGAAATATTACATAAATATGAGAATATCAACATGACAAAGGGAAGCTTAGCTTCAGGGGGAGAAATAGCTAAGTTTAAACTAAGGGGGAGAATTGTAAATTGTAAATTGTAAAAATGACTCTTAGAGTTTACATTTTTAAATTTGACATTCTAAAATATTTTGATTTTGTCATCATCAAAAAGGGGGAGATTGTTAGAAATATATCTGGTTATTTTGATGATTATACAAATTGTAATTAAATTGTTGTAAACTAATACTTAGAAAAAGGATTAAAGATGTTAAGGACAAAAATCATATATTATTTAAGATTCTCAGTTCATAACAAAAACGACATACCGAAGGTAATTCGGAATACCGTTCATATAAAACCGACATACCGTAAGTGAAACGGCATACCGAATCAAGGAAAAACGGATCATGAGTCAGAAGAAACGGTACACTCATCAACCTTCCGTTTCCATAAAGAAGAAAAGCAAATCGGCATACCGAAGGAAAAACGGCATACCAATTCAGAAGAAAACGGAACAAGCGTCGGAGTTCTGAAGAACTGAGGAATCAAAGGAAAATGCAAAAACGGCATACCGATGGAAAACGACATACCGTTTCAGGAGAAATCGGTATACCGAAATAAAAACGGCATACCGAATTGACCGCAAAATGCAGACTTAAGGACAAAACAGTACATCAAAGGCCAAAACGATATACCGAAGGACTAGCCATTTGTGACCGTTATTATGGTCGTTAGACACAAGTGATGAAGATCATGAGGCTATAAATACTTGAATACTTGTAATTCTTCATTTCCTTTAGTCATTTACTCTACTCACAAGCATTCTGTAAGCAAAGAGTTGTAATCAAGCCTTGTGAGAAAAGAAATTCTGTTATAAAGCTTCAAAAGGGTTTTAGCTTCTCGGGGTGTAGAGAAGTGGAAAGAGCAAGAGAGGAGTTGGTGGATCTACCAACAAGTAAGTCTTCTTACATTTAAGAATAAGGGAAAAATCTCAAGAGGGTCTTGAGGAGTGGACTAGGCTGGGTTGCCGAACCACTATAAATCTATTGTGTTTATCAATTACTCTCATCCCATTCTTGTACTATTGTGCATGATAAGTAGAATTTTGTAAGTCAAATTACTTATCATTTCTGATTATTGTTAAAATTGATTATAGAGACATTAAAAACTAAAATTCTCTATTCACCTCCCTCTAGAGAAGCCTTTCGATCCTACAGAAACTACCGTGGCTAAATTAGCAATAGCTTGGTCACAAATCTTAATGCGACAAGAACCCTTTCATAGCCACATATTAGTCATGGAATTAGATTGTGGTTAAATTAGCCACAATTAGTTAGAGCGGTGACTAAAATTTAGATACGAGACTTTAGACATGGGCTTCGTCGTAGTTAAAAGTCATGGCTAAATTTAATTAGTCATGGCTTTTTAGTATTAGCCAATGATTTTGGTCGTGACTAAAGGCTAATTTTCTTGTAATGTTTAACAAATATTTTCTCTTCTTGGAAAATAGACCAAGTGAAAGTGCAATTATTGGGAGAGAAATCAATGAGATTCGCTGTATCGATAAAATTGTTAAAATTGACTATCTGTGGGGTATACAAAGGCGTATTAGAATGCTCATAAGAGAATCTACTGATGTTGAAATCACCACTAATAATCCACTTATCATTAACAAAAGATTGAAAATATCTAAGCTCCTCTAAGAATTGAATTTTTAAAGATGTGGTATATACACTTCAGTAAGCCACCCTTCAAAGGAATTTGACTGGTTTATAAACTTAATTGATAAAGACATGCTTGACAAATGACAAAGACACGTAGAATTGAACTTAGGGTATGTTTGGCTCTGCTACTGAGTAGTTTTTCGATTTCAGATTCTGGCAGAAGTTGAAAATATGGCAGAAGCTACTTGAAATGAATGACTGAGTCATCGCTTCTGGGAGAACTTGTGCACTTTTAGAATCTAGAAATGAACATGTATCCAGAAGTCAGGTTTTCTTCACTTTTGGTAGAAGTTGGGATTTATTCTAATGAAATTCTCAAACTATCTCACGTCTTTTATTATTATTACCCACTTTGTCCTCGAGCGTATATACACTCTCTTGATTAGTTGCTCTCTCTCTCACTCTCTTCGATCTGTGCTTCCCTCTCCAATCTACCCTACACCTCTCCTCCTCCATGTTGTCTTTCGGAACCATCACAACAAGCTGCCTACTAATGTAAACCGCTAGACAAGCATCGGCCTTGTGCATGACGACAACCAGAACTAAGATCGTCCACTAATAGCAACTCCTCCACTACGACATCATCCCCATCCCTCATCACAACCTTGGTCATCTTAGGATGTATATGAATTGCTTGCATCCTCACACCCTCCTCGACATTGTCCGCCACAACGACGAACATGAACCTGACGTCGTCTTCCTAGACAACGACGTCCACGTTGGAATTGAACAAGAGTTCCAGCACCTTATTGAAGATGTATGATAGACGTCTGACCAACACCCTTACCTTAGACTGTGGGGAGCGAGGAACAAACGAGGGTACAAAAACATTAGAGATGGATTAACTAATTTCGTATTTTTAGTAGGATACAAAAGCAGTAAACATTAGAAATTATAGGTGGATGTTATTTTGTAAAATAGTTTTCTACCATTTACTCCAAAAGTTAACTTCTATAATACATACTCAAAAGTTAATTTCTGGCTTTTACGTCAAAAGCTAACTTTTACTAATAACGACTCCAAACGCATCCTCAATGTGACTGACCCCATCAAACGACAAAGACAAAACTCAAACAATACTCGAATGAGTAGCAACAGATTTGACGGTCGATCTGCACACTAAACACGTAGAATGCGAGTGCAACAACATATCAATGCAATCCACATGAAAACTATGGTTACAACCAGGGAGATGCCTCCCTTTCTCCGCTTCTTTGAACTCCTCCAAGCACACGGCGCACTCGAGCCTCCGGTCGTCGGACGACAATGGCGCGTACGGAAGAACCAGAAGAGACTGAAGGACGTCAGGTCTGAGCCCCAAGTTAGACGTGGACGCTGCGTCCTAAGCGGCTGCGATTCCGCTGTTGTCAACTTGCAGCCGGCGGCGGAGAAGACGAGTGGCGCACCGGTAGGCGAGGACGATGAGCGTGCAGAACATGGTGATGAAGGTTGAGGACACAATTACACACCTGCTTAGACGACGCTGGGTTCATTGCCCTTGGCTCCAAGCTCTTCTTCAAGTGGCCAGGAAGTAGGCATGTGATTTGGTTGGGAATGAGGAAGAAGGGGAGGCAAGAGGGAACAAGGGGAGAGGATTAGGATTAGGATTTCATCAAATATGATCAATGTCATTACATCATGCATAGTTGTTGCTCGATCTCTGGTTTTCAGACTAATAGAGGTCTTGAAAAGGCAGCATTGATTGTTGTCAAGTCTGTCAGATCAAAGTACGTTACGGAGAAAAGTCCGCCAAAATAAACGGCATTTACAATTCACAAGACCCGGAGTATTGGTCTATAAGTCTACTGGTAGTTTTAATGGTTTAACGTTACTTGGGTTGCACGCCTCTTTTGTTCAATTATATAAAGACTTAAGTGAAGTATATCGGTGGTTTAAAAATGAATCCTCAAATTTTTCGAGCTCTATTAATTATTTGCTTATATGATGGTTAGCTTTTGTGATAGTGTTGACGAATTATTTGCCTATATGATGCTTTGCCAAAAAAAAAAAAAGGGATATTCGAAGAATCGTGGTGGTAATCGATTGAGAATTTTTTACTCGTGCTTATATTTTGTTTTTTTGTTAACGATTGAGATAGATATTATTTCTTCAGCTTCAATGTTAGATAAGAAATACAAAGTTCAGTGATATTACAGACCCTTAGGCTATATAGCCCCCAAAAATCCATATTGTTCCATATAAGACACCATATAGCTCAGAATATTTATCAAAAATGGGACGAAGAAGTATTGTATCAAAAAATGTATTTTTCTATATGAGCCAACTTCCTTCCTTCATCCATTCATATCATCTTGGCCTGCCTCTCATGTTGGTGCATGGGAGGAAGGAATAGAAGGTGGTGCAGCAAGAGGCTCCTCAGACTGTGGTGTCATTGCAGTTACAAACTGCAATATTCTACTTTCTCAAAACCTGGTACAAGATTTTCCACCCAAAATTGCATCAAACATATAATAACAGTAATAATTCCAAAAGCTGACTTAGTCAATTGCGAAAGATCTTATAATTTCACTCTCTCCAAATCAACCAGAGAATGATCTAGAGTAACAAAATCCACCTAGTAAAAGGCATTGCAGAGTCTCAATTTATCCCAACCTGCACCCAATCAATCAGAGAATGATCGGAGCAGAAACAATGTTCGCGAAGATTTGCTAGATATAGATCTTCTAGAAAGCGTAGTCCGGTCGGACAGAGGAAGGAAGGAGGGAGAGGCAGATCTGCAAGAGACAGATCTGAGAGGAAGAAGGGCTCGTAGATCTGCGAGAGGTAGATATGAGAGGATGCACAAGCAAATTTTGAGACATTGATCCCGCAATAATGGCATTCCTGCGAAATTCTATGAGCATACAATGGCCCATACAATAAGCACAAAGTCAGAACCAAGCTGCAGGGAGGACGTCGTTGGCCCGGAATGTCGGCACGGTCGCTGTAGGCCGCGAGCTCACCACCCTAAGAGGCAAAAATAAGTAAAGGGGGGGCGAGAGAGGTACCATTTTGCCGCCATTCCTGTCCTTACGCACTGCTGCTAATATTTTGTCATCGTGCTCGTTGATCATCCATCTTGTAAATAATAATTTTTTTTTTTTGATAACAGTATGTATATATTTTTTCTTTACGGTCCGTGAGATTCAAACCTAAAAAGAAGGTGGAAGTTCCATTCTTCCTAACCAACTACACTATAATAGTTGATTGTAAACAATAATATTTCGATGTTGAGAAAGTATCAAGTTCATGTACCACAACAAAGTTGTATTTACCAACGACTACACGAAAACTACTAGGATATACAAGGCATGTGACTAGTAGCAGTACATATTAATTAGCTTGTCACTTGCCACTATCGACGGTGCAACACAATCAAAGGGTTGATATAGGCCCTTAATCAGGCTTATTGGGCTAATTAGTCACTTTACTCAACAACCTGGTCGGTCGCCCACTAATTGAATTCGGTCTGTGAAGCTCACCTATCTCCAGTGAGTTATATATATTCCTCTACAAGTACACTTAAAGTATGCATTAACTCTTTTACACTAAAAAAGATTGATCTCTATCCTTAGAATCACTTACTTAAGCATTAGAATGGTCGAGACCAATTAGATGACGTCTCCTGATTGTCTTTTCTTTTCTTCCTAGGACTTACTTCGATTTCACTTGCGTTGACCTCGCCAACCTCTACATCGGTGTCTTGCCAACCATGACAGCGGGAGTTGATCACTTCCTCAACCAGATCCTTCTTTTGATAAGTGTGTTAACTCAATTACTTTCAAAGGAGCAATATCAAGGGTTGAAAATTTTTCAATCAAATCGTTAGATAAAATCGATTAATTAAGATGGATCACAAATGAATAAATGTTTGATGTTAACAACGTGGACCAAAAATGATACATTGAGGTACGTGGGGGTCAAGAAGTCAAGCAAGTGGATTGGGCGACATACATACAGAAAGTCTTAATTCGTAATATATCAATGCTTCTGGTTTGAAAATGCAATGCTTTTGGTGTGATAGTGCTAGGCATATTTGCGTGCAATTTTCACCATTCAAAGATCTTCTTTGTCGTTTTCTTTCTTTCCAATAGGTCCAACGAAATGCAAAGATGGAGGAAGACTAAGGTAGCATGTGGTACGTTGGAACAGAGACTGTAATGGAATGAGAGAATTCCATTTTAATGTTTGGTACAAAAAAAAATCTTTGGAATAGGCATGAGAATCAAATTCTCTTAGGAATCAAATTCCCATCGAACATGGTAACATTCTTGAGGAACTTTACGAATACTTTTTTTTATTTCGAACCCACGGGCCCTAGCCCTTCTTTTTTTTTTAATTTCTGGACCAGGCTGGCCCAGTTCGACCTAGGCTAATCTTCATTTGCGAGCCAAAATGGACCTATTCTACGGTCCTACGAGAGCTTAGCACATGGGCTCGGCACGGCTCACGGTGCGCCTTGCCTGGCCCGACCTAGTGCTTGGCTAGACAGGCCGAGGCTGTGGTGGGCTTGGGCTGGGCCGGATCGGCCGATTTCCATGTCTAGTCACTCTTCTCCTCCTTGGAGGCCCTCTCTCTTCCTCTACGACCTTCTCTCTTCTATAACCATCTCTTTTCTGTATTTTTTTGCTTTTTCGTCTTCTTTTCTTATTTTTTTTGTGTATGTATTATTTTTACAAAGAATATTGATATTTTTTATTGTCTTCTTTTCCTACAAATTTTTTTTATTCTACCAAGAATATTTTGTTAATGCTAATTTAGAAAATATTATCTATATTAAAACTTCTATGTGTATGTGTATATTGTAGTGTGTATAGAAAAAAATTATTTTAATTTTTTTCCCAAATTGACAGGATATTTTTTGTTAATATATAGTTGTTAATCTTCCAAATTTTATATTTCCATTTCGATTCTGTTCTTATGTATCAAATATTACAAAGGAATTGTTTGTCAATTCCATTCTGTAATTCCATTACATACCAAACACAGGAATGGAATAAATCTATTCCATTCCATTTCATTTCAAATTCTATTCCAGAGTTCATTCCATTCCTATATATTTTCATTCCAATATACCAAACGCAGCATAAGCAATTCTATTAAGGTTAGAATTACAAAAGGATGAAAGTTGCTGGTTGATTATTGAAAAGATTACAAATTGCACTAACAAAATGACAAACAAGAAAGGGATTATCATTATTCATTGAACTTCTGACAAATTTCATCGACTGAGAATTTTCTTGAAAATTTGGAGCACTGCTTCTTGACTTTAATTGGCGCCATCTCTTGGTTGATGGGGCCAATACTATGATGCCGGTAATCGAAGAGGGAGTAAGGAACGAACAACCCAGGCCTCAGTTGGAAGCACCTAAGATTTGACTCGATGTCATAACCTAAAGATCAGAAGGAAAAGCGAGGGAGCATCCACATGATAAGTGCTTGAATCCTTTGATGCTCCAGTCAGAAGACAGGGAAGAAAAGCAAACATCAAAAGTAAGAAATTAGTTAGGAAATACTTTGTATAATTGCTTAGTCCTCCTTCATCCTTGCGTTAGTTTGGACCTATCGGATAGAAAGAAAACAATAAGAAGATCTTTGAGTGGAGGAAATTGCACGCAAATACGGATAAGTAGTCACTAGTCAGGCAGAGCACTATCACACAAAACCACTGCATTTTCAAACCAGAAGCATTGATATACCATGAAGAATTTCTGTATATATGTCGCCCAATCCACTTGCTTGAATTCTTGACCACCCCAATGTATCATTTTCCGTCCACCATGTTAACATCAAACATTAATTATTCATTTTGTGATCCATCTGAATTGATCAATTTTATCTAACAACTTGATTGAATAATTTTCAACCCTTGATCTCGCTCCTTTGAAAGTTGTTGAGCTGGCATGCTTATCTGGTCGAGGAATTGATCGACCCTCGGTATCTTGATCGGCGAGACACCGATGTCGACCATCCTGACGCTTAAGTAAGTGATTGTTAGGATGGAGATTAGGCTTTTTTGGTGTAAAAGAGTTAATGCATACTTAAGTGTGCCTGTAAAGGGCTATATACAACTCACTGGAGGTAGGTGAGTTTCATTTCACTGATCATTTACAATTTGATTTAATGGGCTACCGACCAGGCTGTTGAGTAGGGTGACGTTTGGCCCAATAAGCCTTATTATGGGCCTATGTCAACCCTGGCCACATGCCTTGTAAGTCCTGGTAGTTTTCGCGTTGTCGTTAGTAAATGCGACTTTGTTGTGGTACATGTATCTTGATTCTTTCTCAACATCGAGATAATATTGTTTACGCAGTGGATGATCTACGAGCATGATGACAAAATATCAACAACACCTATCGAGTAAAAAAATTCTCAACCGGTTGCCACCACGATTCTTCCAATATCCCTTTTTTTTGGCAAAGCATTATATAAGCAAAGAATTCGTCAACGCTGTCACAAAAGCAAACCATCATATAAGCAAATAATTAATATAGCTCGGAAAATTGGAGGATTCTTTTTAAACCACCAATATTCTTCACTAAAGCCTTTATATAATTAATCATCTCCTCTCATTCCCTCTTACCTCCCCTTATTCCTCATGCCCAACCAAATCACTTGCCTACTTCCTCTCCACTTGAAGAAGAAGAACTTGGAGCCAGAGGCAATGGAACCAGTCAGCTTCTTTTCGTCGAGGCAGACACCGTCGAATCCTTTCTCTTTCAAGACAGGTATTTTTTTCACAGCCATCTTCGCCATGTTCTGCACGTTCATCGTCATCGCCTACTGGTGCGCCAATCGTCTCCGCCGCCGCCGGCTGCAAGTCGACAACGGCGGAATTGCAGCCGCTGAGGATGCTGCGTCCACGTCTAACATGGGGCTCAGACCTGACGTCCTTCGGTCGCTTCCGGTTCTCCCGTACGCGCCGTCGTCGTCCGACGACCGGAGGCTGGAGTGCGCCGTGTGCTTGGAGGAGTTCAAAGATGGGGAGAAAGGGAGGCAGCTCCCTGGTTGTAACCATGGTTTTCCTGTGGATTGCATTGATATGTGGTTACACTCGCATTCTACGTGTCCAGTGTGCAGGTCGACCGTCAAATCTGTGTCTACATATTCAACTATTGTTTGAGTTTTGTCTTTGTTTCCCAATCATCATCGGCGCAGCAGCAGAAACATTAGTTTGACGTTCTTGGTCTGATCAAGATTGAAGCAGGAGAGATGTATGAGAAGAAGCCGTGGTTGTGCACGTAAATATTAAAAATTCTTTTGGAAAAAGGTTCAACCGTTGTTTATACGTTTAGGAGAAAAGATTGTTCAGTTTCCAATATTGATCTAAAGTTTTATGTTGAGCGGCCGCAACAGTGGACTTTGTACATTGATTGATGATTAGTAAGTTTTTTATGATTTTTTCATATACAATGCTTATACCTTACATACATATGGCATCTGTTTAACATCTATTTGTGTTTCATTTATTTGGATGTGATAACAGAATTGTTGATAAAATTTAATTTTTTCATGTTTGTTAAATAAGTTAGTTATGCAAGTTGTTGTGGCGTTGCTTAAGTGACTTCTCTATAGTCAGATGACTAGTATAATTAATAAATGAGATCACTCACATCGTTGTTTGAGAAAGATCATTCCATCACTTCTTGTCGTTTCATTTGGAATTCTTCCTCAAAGTTCGTTCATGATATCAGAGCCTTGAAGCTTGAGAGTTTCATCATTGATGGTCGAAGCATCGACGACAATTGCTAGAGAGTCGTTGCTTGCTTTGGAGGCATGTTTGGGGTTGCCACTAGCAATTCCTTCTCTAATCTCCAATGTGGCTATTGATAATGTTGGATCGCAATGTTCTCTAGTAATGACAGGAATAAATTTAAGTTCTTTTCCATTTGGTATGGTCATTTTAAATATCTCAAACTTGATTCCTGTGAAATTGGATGGGAAAAATTATCAGCTCTAGAAATTTCAATTTTGCCAATTTTGAAAGGTCATTGCTAGGTGAGTTTTGTTGATGTATCAATACCTACTCCATCTCTTGATTCACCAATGTTTTTAGAATGGCTTGAAAGAGATGAGATGTTGATTCACCAATTTAGCTAAAGATGCTTGAGATATACATGCTAGAAGATTTGCTCCTGTTACTCTTGTTCACGTCATCATAGTTTGAAGAAAAGAAACACTTGCATAGTGTGACCGTGTCCGTGACCGTGCCCGACCCGAAAGGAGGAGTAGGGGGAAGAGACCACAGCCATGCCAATGATAGCGAAAGCGCAAAGAAGAAAAAGAAAAGAAAATAGAGTCGCCACCTAGTCTTTTAAGGGAAAGACGAGGAAAACCACAAAAGGATGAATGTATGGGATGCAAATGGGAAGGCCGGATGTCTGCTAACCAAAGGATGGGTAAGGATTCCTATTACGCAAGAGGAAGGTGTTAGGCACCCTCGTACGTCCGAGAAACTCGATCTTTCTAGTCCAAATGCTTGCTAAAGTTTGATGAATGTTTGCTAAACTGGGATCATGCTCAAATCATGCTAATGTGTATGGATGTGACAAGACTATATGAATGTGCAAGACGATGCGTGAAAACGGTGAAGAAATCCACAGGAAATCATGATAAAGTCGTGAAAATCAAAAGGGGAAAAAAATAACCCGTGATGGGGTTAAATGTCGGCTTTGACAAGCCTTTTGTTGTACGCCCTCGGGCGATGAGGAAAATCGTGAAAATCGAAAAA
>JAMKQA010040187.1:0-14185 GCA_024699735.1 Posidonia australis | reverse complement strand
GATCTCCTCCGACGCGCGACTCCTCCTCAGCCTCCACACTCCCTCTCGCCCTCTCTTTGGTTTCTCCGCTCCTCCCCCATGCTGCACGCCTCCCTTTAAACCACTACTGTCTGCCATCCCTGTGGGTTCTGCCGGCCTCTTGCCAGCCTCCCTACCATTTACGGGACGGGCAGCCCTCCCGCCAGGCCTCGCGTGTAAGGGAAACCAGGCCACGGGTGTGTTCACAGGGAGAAGGGGCACAAGACACATGGGGTTGGTCTCTTTGACCAGGTCCACCCTCAAGTCCATGTGGGTTTTACCCAAAACACGGTTCCCAGTTACATAACAGACCCACAAGCCACAGAAGGCACACCACAAAGGAGAAACCAAGGGCACAAAACACAAGGAGAGACCACAACCAACAAACACAATCTGGATTTGCCATTAATAAACTACACACCATTAATTACAAGAAATTCCATGGTTTATATTAAATGGAAAGGCAAGCACAGATGTTACATCATACCCCCCTCAAAAGAATTTCGTCCTTAAAATTCACTGATCAAACAAATAGGGGTACTAGGACAACATGTCTGCCTCCCGCTCCCAAGTAGCTTCCTCAACACCATGATGCTGCTGTTGGACTAGCACAAGAGGAATCACCTTCTTCCTAAGGATCTTCTCCTTCCTATCAAGGATCTGCACAGCATCCTCCACCATGGTCAAATCTTCCTGCAGCTCGTCCGACTGAACTTAAATCACTTGGGATGCAGCGGCCAAATACTTCCTCAACATCGAGACGTGGAACACTCTGTGCACGCCCGAGAACTCTCGAGGCAAGTCCAACTGATAGGCAACTTCCCCGACTCCCAAATCTAAATATGCTTTTTGTTGGTGACACCTTGAGGAAAACAAAGTCTCCAACCTTGAACTCCAGAAGTCTACGCCTACGATTAGCATAACTCTTCTGTTTGCTCTATGCAGCTGCCAGTCTCTTCCTGATCTGGTCCACTTTCTCTACATACTGTTGCACAATCTCTGGGCCCACAAGCTACCTCTCGCCTACTTCATCCCAACAGGTAGGTGTTCTACATGGTCTGCCATACAACGCCTCATACGACGCCATACCTATGCTGGAATGGTAGCTATTGTTGTAGGCGAACTCGATCAACGGAAGATGATCTTCCCAGCTCCCCCTAAAGTCCAGAGTGCAGGCCCTCAACATGTCTTTTAAGGTCTGGATAGTCCTCTCAATCTGCCCGTCTGTCTGAGGATGGAAGGCCGTAATGAAATGCAAAATGGTGCCGAAAGCCTCTTGCAGTACTCCCCAGAATCTAGACGTGAACCTAGCATCCCTATCAGACACAATGGACACCGGCACCCCATGCAGATAGACTATCTTAGCCACATACAACTCTACCAACTGAGCTAATGAGAGATTTACCCTCATAGGCAAGAAATGTGCTGACTTTGTGAGACGATCGACGATCACCCAGATGGTATTGTTCTTTCTCCTGGTCTTGGGCAGTCCTGTCACAAAGTTCATGGATACATGCTCCCATTTCCACACCGGGATATCCAGAGGTTGCAACATTCCTCCAGGCTTCTGGTGTTCAATCTTCACCATATGGCAGGTTGCACACTTCATCACATGCTCAGCTATCTCTCTTTTTATTCCAGGCCACCAAAAATTTCTCTTCAGATCCCTGTACATCTTGGTGCTCCTAGGATGAATTGAATACTTAGATCGATGAGCTTCATCAAGTAATCCCTATTTCACATCCTCCACTTGAGGCACATATAGGCGCAGATCATACCTAAGTCCCCCATCTGCACCAACAGAGAAACGAGGTGCCTCTCCTGCCTTCAGTTTAGCCCGAGTCTCCTGCACAAAGGGATTCAATCACTGAGCAGCTACAATAGTTTCCAGTAACCTTGGGCGAACAGACATGCTTGCTACCCAAGCTCCAACAGGTTACTGAGACTGCCGCAACGGTCTACAACCAACCAAATCCTCTAGCATACGCCACTCCTTGAATATCAAACTAAACATCAAGTGAGTGCGCCTACTTGGAGCATCAGCAACCACATTAGCCTTCCCCGGATGGTAGGATAGGCTAAAGTCATAGTCCTTGAGGTTTTATACCCATCTTCTCTGCCTCAGATTCATATCCTTCTGAGTAAAGATATACTTTAAGCTCCGGTGGTCTGTGAATACCTCGAACTGCTCACCATACAGGTAATGTCTCCAGATCTTCAAAGCAAACACTACTGCAGCCATCTCCAAGTCATGAGTGGGGTAATTCCTTTCATGGTTCTTCAGCTGGCGTGAGGTTTACGTTACAACACATCCATGCTACATCAGCACACATCCTAATCCTGTGCCACAAGCATCACAGTACACTGCAAAGCCCCTACTCCCTGAAGTAAGGTCAAAACTGGAGATGTGACCAGTCAGGTCATCAACTCATTGAAGCCCTCCTCGCATTGCCAGTCCCAAACAAAAGGAACCTCCTTCTGTGTCAATCTGGTCAAGGATGCTGCAATCCAGGAGAAATCCTGTATGAACCTCCTATAATATCCAACCAAGCCCAAAAAGCTTCTGATCTCAGTCACGGACTTGGGTCTGGCCCAACTACTAACTGCCTCAACCTTGGCTGGATCCACCTTAATTCCCTCACCTGAAATGATGTGGCCAAGGAATGTGACCTCTTCCAGCAAAAACTCACACTTAAAAAACTTCGCATACAGCTAGTGTTGCCTCAATGTCTCTAACACCATTCTCAAGTGTGTCTGGTGAGTCTGCACATCAGGGGAATATACCAATACATCATCAACAAATACCACAACAAATTGGTCCAGGTAGGGTCTGAATACCCTATTCATCAGATCCATGAAGGCAACTGGTGCATTCGTCAATCCAAATAACATTACCAAAAACTCATAGTGGTCATACTGGGTACAAAAAGTTGTCTTCTGTACATCAGTTTCCTAGATCCGTAGCTGGTGATACCCCGATTTCAAGTCAATCTTCGAGAATGCTAAAGCCCCCTAAAGCTGATCAAACAAATCATCAATCCTAGGCAGAGGATATTTATTCTTGACTATAATCTGGTTCAGCATCCGATAATCGATACAGAGGTGGAGTGAACCATCCTTTTTCTTTACAAACAGCACTGGTGCATCCCAAGGTGACACACTTGATGTGATAAATCCTCTGTCCAGCAACTCTTGAAGTTGATTCTTAAGCTCTCTCAACTCTACTGGTGCCATCTGATAAGGAGCCTTAGAGATGGAGCTAGATCCTAGGCCGCTACTCGAACCAGCCTGACTGTATCCAGCTCCTCCCCCAGCAACAAACTCGGCGCGCTCCTTCCTCTTCCTCCTAGAGCTCCCAGAACTACCTGAGCTCTACCTCCCAGAAGTGAAAGATCGTGGAGCAAACGCCTTCCCCTTACCCTTGGGGTGATCTTCCAGGAACAACCTGCGGTCCTCCTCATAACTGATTGTCAATTCCATTGCTCTAGCCAAAGTGGGGTACTCGTAGCCTAAGACCCTCGATCTGAGTGCTGGAGTCAGTCCCTCCATAAATTTCTTGGCTCTGCACTGCTCAGTGTCAAATGCCTGTGAGAACTGCTCCAAGCTGGTGAATGCCGCCTCATATTCGACTACAGTCATGCTACCTTACTTCAGGTTTCCAAACTCCCTGTCCAGTCGATCCCGTACATACACTGGAAAGTACTTCTCGTAGAAGGCTTCTCGGAACTCCTCCCACGATATCATCAGCAAGTCAGCGTTAGGGAACTTCATACGACAGGTGGCTCTCCACCACTGGTCCGCGTCTCCCTTACACTGAAAGGTAGCAAAACAAACCCACTTCTCAGCTGGATACTCCAAGCCTTCCAAGACCTTCTCAATCTCAAGCAGCCAGGCCTCACATTCTTCTGGCTTGCCCCTACCATCAAAAGCCGACGGGCTCAATCGACGGAACTGCTTAAGCCAGGGGTCTGCCTTGGTCCCATCAGTGTTGTTCTTGCCGAAAGTCTAAGCAAAACCCTGCATCATATGGCTCAGCTCCTGTCAAAGACCTCCCCAAACACTGTCCTGCTCCTCACCGATACTTGCTGCGGGAGTTTTGCCTCTGCCCCGACCTCTAAGCGGCATCTTGCTGCCACTACAAGCCAACAAACAAGCAAGTAAACAAACAAATCAGGTGCTATGATCCCCTACAGATCGAGCAGTCTAACTAAAGCCACAATGTCGGACACCCTAAGCTGGTGCACTTAGTGAACCTAGGCTCTGATGCCACTCTGTAACACCCCAGTGCTACACAACAATACAATAACTACCCAAGAGCAGCTAAAATAATCTAAATGACAGAATTAAATAAATAAAGCTAATCACGATGCACCAGACTAGACTACTCCTACTCCTGAGTACCTAAAACAAAAAAGGACAAAGAAAACACGCGTGAGTGACAAGAATGTCACCCCGTATGCATCCCAAAAACAGCGATAAAACCCGCGAAAACATTTGCTAGAAAACTATTATCACCAAAACCACACATTTGATTAGAAAGACTTTGAAAACAATGTCATTTCAAACTTTCTCTTTCCTTTCTTTCAAAACCTCATGCTCATTGATAAACCTTTATACTCAACACAGGAGAAGCAAATCATTTCATCTAGTTTCCTAGTCCAAAATATCATTTAAAACTATTAGCACAATTTATCACAAATCCGGGTTAGGAACTAGTCCAATACACAAATCCACACTTTTCCATTCCAAAACTGGTTGCATCACCCTGACCAGAGGCGATCGACCAAGCCACAAGCAGCTGGTGAGGATTCCATGTCACCACACCCACACTGTAGTGCTGCATTGAACCACCCCACGCTGGAGTTCAACCGCCCCGGCCGCAGCCTCAAAATGTACCCTCACTGGTACAAACACGGAGTGCGTCCTCGGGACACCCTGGTGCCCAAGCACCTAGGGACTCTAACCCCAGACCCGTCCAGCACCGGTACTGAGGGTAATCCAGGTCTCCTGTACCTCGGGTCCTACAGTACCACCATAGTCTCGAGGCTTCTACCCCGGACCGCAAACTCGGCAACCACAACCAATGACACGTCCCCGACATCTTTAGAGGTCTCACTACCTATATTTAGAGGTCTCACTAGCTCAACGGTAAGTCCTAGTTTCATTGTGGTTCCTACAATTTCCATTAATCTCTATAAAATCATATGCAATTTCTCTTTTCAAAACATTTGTCAAAACTAGTGTTTCATTCATAAACTCTTTGTAAATCACACGCATTATGTATCATATTATCATCTGTGGTTTCCAGCCCACACATCAATCATGGTCATTATACCATGCATTCACCCTCACATGGGTCCACATTTATACCTTATACACATAAGCTATGTTTCAATATCTCATGGAAAACATCATTAAAAATCAACATACTCACATGCAATATTCCACAAGTAATTTCCATGCATCTCATACATTTATCACGTATTTATCCATATTTATCAACACTTTACTAAGCATTTTTCAATATTACCCTGGGTCCTGATTCAACATACCGAGTAGGGTCTCGGTCGACCGAAAATCCCTAATTCGGTCGATCGAAATATTTCGGTATACCAAATCCCTATCAGTTTTATCAGTCCCTTGCTAGAACGGTCGACCGAAATCATCTGGTCATCCGAAACTCCTTGATTCGATCAACCGAATTTCCCCCGGTCATCCGAATCAGTGGTCCAGGGAACCACCTGGGAGCATTTTGACATACCGAACTCAATTCAGCATACCGGTTTTTGCGATTGCAGAAAACCTCCCCGGCCTCCGTCGTTACTTCTCCCCAAAGTGGGAGTAAGGAGCGGACCCCTCAAATACCACAAAAATTACAAGTAAAACATGAGGTGTAGATCTCCAAGCCTACTTCAAAACCCCTCAAACCGATCATAAAACCATTGAGCATGCTGTTCTAAAGAAAATCACAAAGCCATAAGGCCCATTCGATGTCACTGTAGCATGCATCAAGAATTCCACAAAAATCCCACAAAATATACATGGATCAACATGATATCAACGTAAATACATCATTCCTCACAATCCAACATATTTTCCTATTTTTGCATGATTTTAACAGCATTACCCATTGATTTATGCATTAACCCTAACATACCTCAATAGGCGGAGGGAAACGCGTACTTGGCTTCGACGAGCCTCGCCTGTCCTCAAGCTCCGGCGGTGCACGGCACTAGCCTCCCCCCCAGCACTCACACGATCTCCTCCGACGCGCGACTCCTCCTTAGCCTCCACACTCCCTCTCACCCTCTCTCTGGTTTCTCCGCTCCTCCCCCATGTTGCACGCCTCCCTTTAAACCACTACCGCTTGCCATCCCCGCAGGTTCCGCCGACCTCCTGCCAACCTCCCTACCGCCGACGGGATGGGATGGGCAACCCTCCCGCCAGGCCTCGCGTGTATGGGAAACCAGGTCACAGGTGTGGTCACGAGGAGAAAGGGCACAAGACACATGAGGTTGGTCTCTTTGACCAAGTCCACCCTCAAGTCCAAGTGGGTTTTACCCCAAACATGGGTCCCAGTTACATAACAGATCCACAAGCCACAGAAGTCACGCCACAAAGGAGAAACCAATGGCACAAACCACAAGGAGAGACCACAACCAACAAACACAATCTAGATTTGCCATTAATAAATCACACACCAATAATTATAAGAAATTCCATGGTTTATATTAAATGAAAAGCCAGGCACAGATGTTACATGTATAATACTTATAAATGATATTTTTAGTAATATGAAAAAAGTGAAAGAAATTATGAATTTAATAGTAAAATTAAGGAAACTTTATATATATTATTTGAAAAATATATTAGAAATTATAATAAAGGTAGTTCTAATGCTTAGACATCTAATTTTATAAGAACACAGACTACTAGTAGTCATGATAGTTTATTTTTTTAGTAGATTAAATATAAAAAAATGTAAAATCAACCACTAATAATGAATTAGAAAATTATTTAGACTGTGAGTTTACTTTCAGTGAACTTAAAATGGATAATTTAGATATATTAAAGTGTTAGTCTAGTATTGTAATTAGATTTCATGTAGTTTTTAAAATGATTAAAATTTTACTAACGATTCAAGTGTATTGTGACGTTGTAGTCCGCATTTTTTTACAGGTAGAAGAGTTTTAAGTAATAAAACTATAAATTATCAAAAAAATCCATAGAAGTCTCCATGTGCTTGAAGGACTAGTACGATGCAGTTCTCCAGCAAAATGTTGAACTTAAACGACGAATCTAAAAATAAAGACACCGCATCGACTTAAATGGGAATGAGTTCTACTTATGATTAATCGAAAATGGATGTAAAACAACAAAATATAAAAATGTAAAATGTTGAATATCTTATGTTTTTTTTTATGTATATATCAACTATTTAATTATTTAATAATAAATATTTTTAAATTTTTATGTATATATTAAATATTTAAATATTTAATAATAGATATTTTTCCCAATTTTTTGAAAACTGACTAACCCAATGGACCTAACCTCACTCAACTTAGCTGGCTAATGGTCAAGCCCAATGGTGAGCCATGAACTGTCAGACTAGGGGTTTATACCCAACCCAGTCCAAGTTCATCTAGACCACTTATTTACCATGTATTTCACAAAGCGATCCATTTTACATGTCTAATCATATTTAATAATATATAAAAAGACTATGTTGTCCCCGAATTTTCTTGCCTGCATGTTAAAGGTTGTTAACCTTTTTTACGTGTTTTGGACTACAGAATGTGTTGTTTGCTTTGACTACAATTGTGATAATAGTATGACCTTGATTCTATGACAATCTCTTTTTTTTTTTTGTCGGTAGACATATATATATATATATATATTTTTTCCTTATGGTCCGTGAAATTCGAACCTGAGAGAAAAGTGAAAGTTCCACTCCTCTTAGTCAACTACACCATGGTAGTTGGTTGATTCTATGACAATTTTCAGAACAAACGTTTCATCTGTATATCCATGAATTTAGGTCTTGTGACACCAATTCGAAACCAATCTGATATGTTTCTCATCTGAAGTAATACCAGGTGCTCTCTAGCATCTGTTACGTAATATCTGATAATTGATGTAAAATTCCCAATTCAGGATGCTCCAGACAACAGAAAGTTATAGACCAAGGAATTGTGAAGATAAGCTGAGATCTAAGGAAGAAGAGACTCGAGTTAGTGACACGAGAAACTGGGATGATGTAATGGAGCACACTATTTGCCATTAGAAACGCCAATCACCGAAGAACACTTCCCATTCGAGTTTAAATGACATACAAAAATGTCCCACTACAATAAACAAGATTAGAAAATGTAAAATTCACAATAATTTGTAGCATTCAAGGAAGCCTTTGTCTTATCTAATGAAACGATGTTTCATAGACTAATTAATACTTTAGAGCATATCACATATAACACGCTCAACGAGTAACTGCTTCAAAGAATACCCTCTTGAACATGGACAAGTTAATCTCTCCTTGATTTCACTAAGTACGTGTTTAAAATTAACACATGGATTTCCACACGTCAACCATCTCCTTATATCCTTATGTGTCAATCTCTTATTTCATTTTGTGTCATTTTTAACTAATGGCTCTGTCTTCTCCTAACCGAAGAATAGTTGTTGGCAATGATTAGTTATCATTAAGTAGTTTTGTTATATTAGAAGAAAAAAATATGCTTTATAATATCTATCACTTATTGCTTATAAAACTTTTACGAAAAAAATACATATATTAATTTGTAAAAGACCACAAATTACAAGAATTCAAAGAATGTTTTCGGTGATAACTTTTTACAAAATTGCATTTGACAGGCCTCATAAATTTAAGGAAATAAATGTTATAAATTCTGCAACTTTGTTATGGCATGTATAAAACTATGCTTGCATCAAAATGTGGAAAGAATTTGCATTAAACCGCCCTCCGCAGCCAACTTGGTAGGGTTAAAGAATCTCTCATCCCAAGTTTGCTGAGGAATACAGCATATAGAATATGCAGCAATAGCACAAAAAATGCACAGTTGAGCAGAAGCTGTTTCAAGTTCAAAAGTAGCTGGTTAAATGTCTTCTCATAGATTGGACATTGACGTTTGGGAGTTGGATGGAACTTACAATGGAACCAAATATGGTGTATATCGTATCCATTGATATGAATGTGTTTATGCCTACACCTGCCAAAGTGTTCATCACGGATGCATGAATATTTATTGCAATCTGGAAATACAAAGAACAAAGATGTTAGTAAACTCCAAAAATAAAAAATCAGGAGATGAAAAACTACTTTGTGCTTACAAGATAAAGTATGTTCTCCCTAATTAGGAATGAGGACACTAGAACATACCCCATGGCACCCAACATCCTGACCTGTAAAATGAAAGGATTCATCAGAACTGAACAACCACAAACTCAAGAGGAAATGGCAAAAGGCACCGAGAAACAGATATTACAAATGTGCACAAGAGGACTGAAAGGCCCCAATTCACTCCCAGCCTGAATAATTAAACCAACATATATCATTGCATATAAAACAAAATCACAAGAAAAATCTCATACAGGAGACAGATGCTACAATATCATTCTAGTCAGACTAGATAGACAGTAATGAAAAAAAGCGAGATTATAAAACCACTGCACCTCCAGAGGGAACCCATTGTCAGACCAAGGAACCCATGCATAAGCTGCAGAAATAAATACTTCATTAGAAGGAAAAACACATTCCACAATCAGTTTTAATAAATTACAATATGGACAGGATAACCTGGATATACTGAAAACTAGCAGGATATTGGTTCTGAAATAGATCTTACTGTTTCAATTATAGATGGTACTGATTAAAATCTGGGTAGAAATTGTAAGAGAAGTAGATCCTTACCAGATAGGTAGTAGCTTTCACTGGGCCAGATAAGGTAAGCAGCAGCATTGCAGTAGCAACCTAAGTCAAGAAAATGCTCATCTAATTGCCAAGGGGCACCACATGCTCATCTAATGCATTAGTAGGTAGGGACATACCATTGTTTTCCTACCAGCTGCCACACCCCATCTCATGGACGAAATAACAATTGGCAATGAGAAGAAACAGCCAAAGTAACTCTGGTGGCATCAAATATCAAAATTCGTTTAGAAAATTTCTCTTGAATAAACATGCCACAAGTAAAACAACCTTTCAAATCTCAAACCTCAATCAAGCACAATATAATAGTCTATCAATGATTAGGGCCTCACATTCTATTAAAAACATATAATAATAATAATAATAATCCAAAGCAACAAGTACAAAAATAGCCAAGCAGATGAAATCAAGAGCACTTACCTCGATTGCGAGAGTGTTGCTGAGGATGTAGGTGAGGCCTGCGACAGATGCAAGCATGGCGCACTCCACCAGCCTCAGAGTCTTCCTAAAGACCTCTCCGTCTCGACCCAAATCCTCTCCAACCTCATCCAAACGGATACAATTGTCTTCAGCCCGTGCAATGGAAACCCTAGGCCTACAAAAGTGGGAGTCAATGTCGGGAGCAGCTAGGAAAGGAGGGTGACCGAGAGAGGAGAAATAGTTGGGATTTTCATTCTTGGGCTTATTGGATGGGAAGTGAATGGAAAAAAGGTAAGGAATCCTCCCAACTACTGGACGAGAATAAGGTAGAAAAGAAGGAGAAGAAAGGGAATGATAGGTATGTGTTTGTAGCAAAGCCATGTTTCCTTCTTTTTCTTTTTATTATTTATTGATCACAGGCGACATCTTTGTCTTCCACTTATAACTGCAGAAAAAGAAATAAAACACAGACAGGTTCAGTATTAGTGGTCCTTTTTATTGTGAAACAATTCAATACTAGTAAGGCCTGTTTGTGTACAAAATTTAACAGGAAATGAAATTCTGGATTCAACGGAAATTATCGAGAATTAGAAACTAAGAGAAACTAAATTTCTATTGACCAAGTTTCCTACTATCTCTACCTATTCAGGAAAGCAGAGGAAATTAAAATATAAGTGTTTGTGCTTATCAAACATTGTTAACTTGAACATCAATTAAATAACCAACTTCAAAACATAAATTTGAATCATATAAAAGTTCAAATAACATTACAAGTTCTTCAAAATGAATAACAATTATCGACCATGTCACATAAAATTCATGATATTTTCACACATTTGATTTGCTATTCCTTTTTTTTTTTGTTCTTAAGTTAATCCAATACTATTATATATTTCTTCTTCCTTGTCCAACTCTTAAGGAATTTCTGAAAAATTGACTTCCTAATTTATTTATTTTTAATTCATCTTCAAGATCTTCAAGTAAATCTTCTCAATCTACTTTACAAATAAATTATGGTAGAAAACATGCTAGGATAATCTTAACTTGTGTTTCAAAGGAGAAAGACATATACCATTGAAGAATAGCGAAACGATGTTTTACCATCAAATGTGCACTAAAAACAATATTTGACATTGATAACAATATAATCTTATTTTTACTTTGTGTTTCCTCTTCCTCCTCCTCCATGCAAGACAATAAGGATCTAACATTTTCATTTGATTCCATCTTAAGAAAAGTATTTCCTGTAATATCATTCATTATATAGGACAACTACAACAAACAAAAAGCATATATCGGTTTGCAATAAATCTCTAGTAAGAGACGCTTCAATATTTTTATATCATGCAAGGGATCAAAGCACAATGGTTTGCAATAAAAATATAACGACGGCAAATGTGCATAGATAGGCATTAGAAAGTGATTGTGTTTGGTGTTTACTAAAAGAAATGGATGCAAATAGATCATGCATACAACATATATGGAACTAAATAAAATACTCAAGCTTAATCTCAGATATTGTCTAATAAAATACTTGAGATCTGAATATTGTATACGACTTGATTTTGTTCTACTTATCACTTAATGGAATTAATTGGTCTTTCTAACAAGGCTGGTGTTTAAAGACTACATGCATTTTAAAAGCAAACTTCAACTCAAAGCAACATCTATGCTTGACAAATTGCTATACATTAAAATTTTTTTGGTGCATAGTTTGTAACTTTTTTCTTATCATGTAATCAGGTAACTGTTGTTCAGAATTTGAACCTGGGTCCATGAACATGGCATCCATTTCCTTAGGAATCTAGACTCTAACAATCAATAGATTTAACTTATTTTGACTTGGGGTATACAAAAGCTATGCTACTTATAAGATATACCCTTTTGATGAGAGATGAATAAAAATATTTAGTTATCAAATGGTTTAAGTTGCTTTTTAGCATCCTATCGATACATGCTTCTTGGAGGACTTGGAGAAAAATAACTATGATCAGCTATTTAGCTCATCTTGCTAAAAAATGTAATCAATTTTATCATATTCAGGAGGATCAAATCTCCATTTGTTGCAAAGTTGCATAGCAGTAATTAACCAAAAAGGCAAAAATCAATGATGTCTGATATTGTTCTAATTATCTGTTATTTGTTTTTATTCACTCTGTGAACTACCTTTTTTTTTTCCTAATGGTTGTTTCATTTGACTCTATGCTTTCTTGCGAGTTTGCCATCATGATGAACCTTGATAGACATATTTCTGAGATTCAGTTGTACTTTGATAGACATTTTTTGTTTGTTTATCTACATTTAGATAATCATTTTTCTTGTAAATAATTTTCCTGCTTGTAAATGATCTGTTCTACTAAATGCTAATAATTTTGAGACATATTCACATCAGTAAGCAAGCATTGGCTCTTAACCCAAACGATTGCATCACAGGAGAGAGAGAGCGAGAGGACCTTGCTGAGTTGCTGCCTCCCTTATTGAGTTCCTGCTGGACCTTGCTGAGGAGGGTCGCTGTAGCTTCGACGAGGAGGCTGGACCTTGCTGAGGAGGGTCGCTGTAGTGTCGACAAGGAGGCTGGACCTCGCTGAGGAAGGTCGTTGTAGCGTCGACGAGGAGAGGAGGAGGTGGAGGAGGACGACGGCGCGGGGAGGGGGAGGAGGCGGGGGTGGGGCAGGAGGACGGGACAGGGTTGGGGAGGAGGGCGGGGAGGGGAGGGGGCGGAGGAGGACGGGGCAGGGTGGGGGAGGAGTGCGGGAGGGGAGGGGAGGGCGCAGAGGTGGGGGAGGAGAAGGAGAGGAAGTGGACAGGGCACGAAGAGGAAGGGAGGAGGAGGAGGGGGGTCGCACACGAAGAGTGGAGGAGGAAGGAGATGGGGTCAGAGATTCCTGTGAAACTTCATGAGAATGTGTTCGGAAAAGAAATCAACAAATTTGAAAAGTAAAGGCAATTTTCCATGAAAGTACACAAATAACGTAATTTATAGGGTCAATAGGTGATGAGATTTCTATGAATTTTTTTTTTTGTAGTTTTTGGATGTACAAATCTTTTCCGTTGTCTAAACCAACTGCTTTACGGCACTTCACCAACCTTTTGGAAATAATAGATGGGGAATGGATTCAACTACGTTTTCCAATGCCGCTAGTGGGATTATTTTTAGGATATGTTTGGCGGGGTTCAGGGGGAAAAGTTAACTTCTGATTTATTTGCTGGGACTAACTTTTAACATGATTCATAGAAACCAACTTTCTGTAAGGAATGGTAAAAGTTTAATTGATAAAATAAGGATACATTCTGATTTTGGTTTACTCATTTTCGTTAAACGACAAAAATATCATTAAACCTAATCCTCTTTCAACCTTTTCCTCTCTCTCCCCTCCTTCTAAGCTACTCCAATGAACAACTACAAACCCATTCTCCAACAAGTTAGTTGCATCAATGTCAAGCCTCAGTCAAGTCCCTCACAACACCAATGTCAAACCTTAGGCAACTAAAGCACTACAACCTCAACTAGGATCTGGGAGGTGGTGATGTAGGAGGAGGAAGGAGAGAGGGACAATGGCTAAGGGTGGCTAAGACGAGGATGAGGTCAGAGAAGGAGGTTAGGACAAGGATCCAAGAGGTGAGTCCCTCAATTAGGATCTAGGAGGTGGTAGTGGAGGAGAAAGGAGACAAGGACAGTGGTTGAGGGTGGGTGGGACGAGGGAGACGATGGTGACGTCAAAGAAGGCAGTTGCAATGGGGATCTAGGAGGTGAGCTCCTTGATGAGGATCTAGGAGGTAACAACAATGGAGAAAGGA
>JAMKQA010040185.1:0-17966 GCA_024699735.1 Posidonia australis | reverse complement strand
TCATTGGATTAATTGGATTTTAAGTGGACTTAAATGTGTTTTGTTTGGTTTTAATTTTGATTAAGTCAGAATGGGCTAGTGTGGACCTGAATGGGCTTAAGTGTGCTAGGGTTTTGGTAGTCGCAACCAGAGCATCATCTGAAGGAGCCTGTTGCCAAGTGACCTCGAAATCGTGGTGTCTACAGACATACCGTAATCAACATAATCGCCTACATTATGTCCTGAATCGACTTCCATACATTACATATTACATATTGCCCAAGAGCGTACAACAAATAACATTCGTGTTAACATAATGTCCTGAACATTACATGCATTGTTTCCCATCGTGTTTTTTTTAAATTTCTCATATTCATCTTTAGGGCATGGATGTTTACTATGTCGAGCTCTTATAGACCGTCAGTCTAGAACTAGTGCAGCATGGCTGAGCATTAGGTTGCATGGTTTTTTGCATCTTGCATTTCGTTTGTTTTCACATGACATGAAGTATACATCTATCTTAGACACAAGCAAACATACATTCGCATTTGCCACACATACGAGCGGAAAAGCACAGAAAGACTGATTCGTCAGCCGTACAAGGGTGTCTAATACCTTCTCCGTACGTAACAGAAGTCCTTACCCGTTTCTCTGCCCGTAATAACGTATGTGTTATCCATTGGCATTGGTGTCATTTCTTTTTTTTGTTTTTGTTTGTTTGTTTTGTATCGCATTGCTTCTTTTTTTTCCTAGTTTTTCCGTTAAATAGATTAAGTGGCGACTTTCCTTATCCATTTGTTTTGTTTTTATGTGTTTTTTGGTATTTTCAATTCGAGCGTCCCTTTTCTCAGACTCATCACTTCCACTGTGGCCCTATCGGTTCTTGTATCTTTTCTCATAGATAGAAGCGCACAAGAGTCCCCCCCCCCCCAACCCCCATTGGCATGGTCAAAGGAGGAAATAAGTGTTTTAATTGATGAGAATGTTTATATGTATGCAATTGGCCTCTTTGCAAAGCCCTCTAATAGAGAATTATTTGCAAAAATGAAAACTCTAGAAGATAAAGCTCGCTGGTTGTGTTGGACATTTGAAAGATTCCATTGATTGGAATTTTAAGAAAACTTCTTTTATTGTGATTGCAAGGACATTTGTTTGTTTTGATTAGACAATCTTCTAATGTTTGAAAGGCTCCATATGTAAGTTGGCTTTTTGACTTGGACTAATATTATTGAAGTACCTTGGGAGTTGGGACCCCATGTTTTCCGACCTGGTGTGTCCATATTGGATGTTTCTTTATAGCCAGCTCTTGATTAAAATACAAAAATGACTATTTCTTTGTTGTTTAGTGTGGTGAATTTGTGCTATAGTTGCCAAGAAATGGTCCATGTTTGTCTGCATTTTCTTCTCATAATATTCCTATCATCTTATTCCTTGTCTTACTCCTAGTGATATGGTATATGTAAGATGTGAACAGGGCAGCCACATTTGCCAAAGAATGCCTTGCAAAAAACCAGGAAGGATTCATGAAACTGACATCACATGCTACAAAAAAGAGAAACAACTACCTCATCCTTGTCAACCATATGAAAAGGTGCATTTGATTCCTCCAAGTATTTAGAAGGAAACTTTAGCAACATTAGAGTCTAGGAACTCCCCATACCAATTTTCAAAACCAATATTCTCCCTACTTCTATTGTGTTCTCACACCTCCCCTTTCCTTCAACCAAGAGAAACCATGGGAATTTGAAGTGTTGCCTTCTTCTTCTTCCTCCTCTTCTTCCCTATGCACATAGTGCATCCTACATCAAAACCACACCACATCTCAGCAATGGGATACCATTCCCAGGCATCAGTGATATAGGGTTGAACAATGTAGACCTCTATGCAGTGGAGAAGGAGCTATATTTGGGTTCTCCCTGCGAAGTCAAAGATGACCCAAATTCATGGCAGTACTGGATGGTAATGCTCAAGAACGGTAACTTTGACACAACATCTAGATTGTGCCCCAAGAATGGGGAGAAGGTTGGCCCGTTCCCACAGATAGGGAGATTCCCATGCTTCGGACCTAAATGCATGAGCTCTCCTCTTTCATTTGTTTGTAGTAAATAAATTTGTTCGAAGTAAATAGATCACCCCTTCCATCTGCAAATAGAATACAAACTTCTTAATTGCAACATGTTTTGTTGCAACAAAAAAATTCAATATAGTCACAACAATGATATTCTTCCTCATACACTTAACAAAATTCAATCCAATACACTTACAACACTCACAAAAAAAAAAATCTACAAATAATTTCTATTGTCTGTCGTTGTTCCCTTGGGACTCTAGCAACTTCTACTCTTGCACAGTGAACTGGGCTTGTCGAGGAGGATGACTAGCTCGTGGAGGAGGAAGCCAACGTCGTCTGAGAGGGCTAGGAATGGCGGGAGGAGCTCGGATATGTCAATGAAAGCGGCATCGTGATGAGGAGAGTTGCTGCCTCCTAGTAGGTCTTCTTGGAGATTGTGAGCGACGAGGAGTTGCTGGACTCGACAGGGTTGAGGATGGCGATGAGGAGTGGGAAAGAGGAGATGAGGACCACCACAACTCAGAAGAGTGAGAAGCATGGGAGTGGGAAGGAGGAGCGGGAGGGTTCGCACTTTCTTTCATCGACCCCTGTGGAGCAGGAGTGGGAAGGAGGAGCAGGAGGAGTGGGAGGCATGGGACGAGTGGGAAGGAGGAGCGGGAGAAGTGGGAGGTGAGGGAGGAGTGGGAAGGAAGAGGAGAAGGAGAAGAGGAAATCGGAAGAGGGGAGGCGAGGCGAGGGAGAAAAAACAGAAGAAAGTGAAGAAAAGGGAGAAGGAACTGGAGAAAGAGGATTTTTTGTTTTACAGGGAACGAGGGCAATACAGTCCTTACGTTTCTTATTAAGCGTTATTACACTTGCAATCCTAAGGAACTTATCATCCTTTTAAAAAAAAAGCTACAAATATTTTAGCTTAAGAAAAAACTAGTTTTTCTAAATAAGTTGCGTAAAAAAAGCGTTTACAAACGCAACTTAAGTGAAATGTGGTTTAAAATATAACAAGCAGTGTTAACAGCTTTGACTCAAAAATGGTTTGGTAAATTGTTTTCACAAAGTATGGTTTTAGTCATTTCTTGTAAAATTCTATTTTTCTATTTAACAACTCTATTTTGTGAAAAAGCTCTTGGAAAAGAGAAGTTATGCTCAAACCCGTTATTTTCACAACAAATTTTTTAAAATTTTTATTTTCAAATTTTCCTCCGTGATCACTTCTTATTTTAATAATTTTTTATTCATTTTCATTTTATATTTTCTTATAAAACTTTTGAAATTAATGAAAAACATCATACTTGTTTGTCAAAAACATAACCCAAGTAAATCTTGAAAAGTCATCAACTAAAACAAATGCATATCTTTTTCTCCTAAAACTTAATATCCTACTATGACCAAAAAGATCCATATGAATGAGTTTAAGAGGTTTGGTAGTAGAAATAATGTCATTAGCTTTGAAAGATGATTTTGATTGTTTGCTAAATTAACATGTATCACAAAGCTTATCTTTTTAAAAATCCAGTTTTGATAAACCAATAACACTTCCATTCTTAAAAAGTTTGGACAATTGACTCATAGTGGCATGGCCAAGCCTCCTATACCAAAGTCATTTTTCATCATATGAAGATACAAAGCATATGTCTTTATTAGATTCATGACGATTGTTTATTTTATAAACATTTTTTTCCCTAGAACCAACAAATAATACCTTATTGGTGATAGAATCAATTATAAAACATTCTTTTTTATCAAATATTACTTTATAGCCCTTGTCACATAATTGACTAATACTTATAAGATTGTATTTTAAATCATCAATAAGTAAAACATTCTCAATAGAAGGGTTATTAGAATTACAGACATTGCCAATTCCAATAATCTTCCCTTTAGCGTTGCCCCTAAATGTGACCATTCCACCTTCCTTTGAGTTGTACGAGCATAAAAGATTGAGATCTCCAGTCATATGTCTCGAGCAATCGCTATCGAGAATCTACCTTGATTTTATCCTGCATTACAAGGAGGAAGTGAAGATTTTAGTACCCATATCATTTTGGGTCCAGTTCTATCAAACTTTGGAGTCCAAACATTATTCTTTGGAATTCATTTCTTATGTTGTTTCTTAATGACAAATATATACTTTTCAATGGTTGTGGCTCTAATAAACCCATTCTCATAAGGAGTCTCTTGAAACAGTGAGAATCCTAACCCCTATTTATGCAAGAAAGGTCTTTGTTTAGAAACAAATACGTTTAGATTTTCTTTCCCTTTTGTAAACTTTGTGGTTATAATTAATAAATCGTTGCTCTTGTTTTTCAGTGATGCATTGTCTTTTTCAAGATTCTTAATTTTAAACTTCATTTGGTCAATGCTCATATTAAATTCAGTATTTTTGAGGCTTAAATGTTCATTTTCATCCATGATTTTTTTCCTTCTATGATTAATGATTCATTCTCTTTCGTTAAATCACTTATTTGTTGTTTTGATTTTACTTTTAATGTTTTATATTTTTCATATAGCTTATTAAATGTTTTAATAGTTCATTTGTATTGATTAGCTCCATAGCATTATCAAGTGCTATAAAACACATATTAGCCTTCTCTCCTTCGAATGATGATACTTTATCAAAAGACAAATCACTTTTTTCCCATGTAGTTTGAAGTGCTTTTCTTCTTATTTTCTTATCCTTTTTAAATGTTTTAGTCTTGAATAATGGACAATTTTTCTTAATTTGTCTAGGTTTGTTGCATTTAAAAAAAGTGGTGTTCTTTTTCATTTGAAATTTTCTTCTTTTTGTAAATCTTTTGAATTTTATGGTTAGTAAAACTATATCTTCATCTTCATTTTCACTTCGAGAGTCCTTAAAGTTTGTAGTGGTTTTTAAAGTTATAGTCCTTTTAGTTGGGTTTTCTCACTTTCTTTCTTTTTCATTTGAACTTCATAAGAAGTTTGATTCCCAATTAAGTCTTTAAGTGAATATATGGAGAGGTCCTTGGTCTCTTTAATAGCTGTAGTCTTTTTCTGTTATTCGAGGGTTAAAGTCCTAAAGATTTTTCTAACAAGATCACTTTGAGGGTAACTTTTCCCATGTGCTTGTAAAGAATCGATTATGTTACTAAGTCTTGTGAACATTTCCCTAATAGGTTTATTTTGCTTCATTTTAAACAATTCATATTTATGTACAAGTATATTTATTTTTATCTCTTTAACTTCATTAGTGTCTTCATGTGTGACTTGTAAAGTATGTTAAGTTACATGTGAAGTGTTGCAATTAGAGATCCTATTGAACTGTTCTTAACTAATGGCACAAAATACTATATTTAAACCTTTAGCATCAAGTTGAGGTAAAAAAATTTCTTCATTGCTTCGTTCTCTATATGATCTATATGATGCAGAATTTTGTGTAAAACCATTTACTACAATATCCCATAATTCAAAATTAATTGATTTCAAATAAATCACCATTCTATATTTCCAATAACTATAGTTCGTACCATTAAAGAATGGAGGCCTATTTAAGCTCTGTCCTTATACAACATGATTGTTATTGAATGATGATGATGAAGCAATTATCTAGTAGATAGTTAAATCTAGATTCTAGATAAACCTTGCTCTGATACCAAATATTGGATTGGGAGGCTTCTCTAGAGGAAAGGTGGATAGAGATGTATGTAAATTTTTAATTTTAACACTTGTTTATTTTAGGTGTCTTCAATTTTAAGACATGATGAAATAATTTGACAATAAAATAAAATAACCACAGAAGAGATGAGTGACAATGAAGAAGACAAATAAGATTTATTGTGATTTGGTCAAACTTCAGCCTAATCCACTCTTTGAGATCCCCTCGAGATTCTACTAAAACTAAACACTTACTTACTGGTAGATTCTACCAACTCCTTCTACATCCTTTTCCACTACTTACAACCCAAGAAGCTAAGAACTTTGATGAAGATGAAGCTTAACCACTCTTTTGTAGCACTTGTCCAATGAATTCTTAAACTACAATAGTAGAATTGAAGTAACAACATTCTTTTCTTTTTTTCTAAGGCCTTTGTAGCTATGGAATGGGAATTATAACTCACCAATCACTCTTACTGAAGCAAATATAGCAAGTTTTTTAATGTGTTTCCTGTCCAAGGTTATAGGTCTTCTATTTATAGTTGTTGAAATTGCCATTGTTGTCTTTAGCGACTCTTTTAACATTCTATATCGGATAACTGATTTGGCAGATTGGAAGATTTCTACCTGTTGGTTTCCCCTATCTTCCAAAATCACGGTCAATTTAGTATACCAAAAAATTTTAGTATGTCGACCAAAATTCCTTTATCCGGTGTTTCAAAAATTCTTAGGGTGTCGAATCAAAGAGCCATTGAAATTCCTGACTGTACATATAGTTTTCGGTATACCGAATAATTTCGGTGTGTCGAAAATAACCTGTCTTATTTGTTATTTTTACATGAATATTTTATAGTTTTACAACAAATAACTCACTAATACAAATATAGATTCATCAACAAGTCTTCATGAATATCTTCCTTTGGCTTCTGCCTTGATATCATCTTCCTTCATGTATCTTTCTCATGATATCTTCGTATGATATATCCTTCACAACATATGAACTAAAATACTTCTCAAATAATTATGTTAACATTAATTTGTCATTTTCAAAATAAAATATCTCAAAGTATATTTCCTATAGTTGAGAAGGCCAAAAAAAAAAGTCAAAAGGAGAGGACTATGAATCATAGATCAAGATCACAAGGATTTGCACAACTTGGGTATATAATGGTCAATAATAATTATAATTTCTTAGTTTCTCTTATTTCTTGTTTTCTCTTATTTTTTGTTTGTGTGATATCAGAGATTTGAAAATATTATACAATTTTAAAACAATCGCATAATTATTATACGATCTAATAAATAACTTCAGAGTTGAATGATGCTCATTATTTCCATTCTTGGTATGTAGTCATACCATCACTTTTACCATCATTATTAACAAATTCTCGATTATATCTTTTTTATTTTTTTGTTGAAGGATACTAATAAATTTTCTACAAATTTTGAAGTGATGAATAAAGCATATGGAAGTAATAATGCAACCATGCTAAAGCATTACAAATATATTTAATTGTATATCTAATACAAAATCAAATTATCTGTATCTTTCTTCTTTAAGTAGATTGAAATGTACCACTATGTGTCCTTGAAAATGATACGATAAACTAATGAAAAAACTCAAGAGGAATTAGAGCTAGTAGCAATATAAAAGTTTCTTGAGGATGATAATACAGACTATCGACGTGGAGTTGGAGTTGGAGCATGTGGAACAAATACCTTAGGACGTGCTAATCGTGTACGTCAAAACTTTCTTGAGGCTGAACATGAGAACGATAAGGTATATATAACTTTCCAATAAATTGCAAACACTTTTCATAGTTATCAATTACATGGATTTGTTATACACATGTATTTGACTTGCCTAACATGCAGTTTATGGATTTATTTTCAGACATTAATTGAAGATATGCGTGATTATATTTATGGGATAAATGATTGGATGGAAATGGTATCAAGTACGATTGGTGTTGAAAAGCCTCCCATATATAAACCTTCTTTCTCTTATGGTAATTAAGGATTAAATAATATTGTCATTAATGGAAAAGGCAATATTTGAGAGAAAATGTTTTCATTTAATTCAGTAAATGTTTGAACATTTCTTTAAAGTTATTTTGGAACATGTAATTACAATTTTAAGAATATATGCTCAAGACTTGTGGTTTTGAATCACAAAGTTTGTTATGAGATACTACAAAATAATTTAATAGTTTATTTGAACGTATTGATTTCTTATAAAGTCTTCGGCATTTTGGTTTTGCATAATAGTTAATAAATTGAAATTTATGGATTTTATACCATGTTTCGATTCTTATGGCTTGTAGGAATGGCTTATGATAACTAGAAATGATTGATTTTTTATGGAAAAGGTTTATAATGGAAAATCCATTGTCAAAGGGAAAAAATGGAATCATGTGTCATTTTGTAAAGGAATTATTCATTGATAGGTGATGTGACAATTAGTCCACGTCAACATATCCACATGCTAATTTGTCTCTGTCATCAGAATTTAGATGTACATGTGTTATGAATTGAGCAATAATTATTATGTTGTCTAGAGTTTTAAAATTAGATGTTAAAAGATTAACAATTTGCAATAAAAATAATAAGAAATTATGTTATAGAAAGTCTTTAGCAACTTAAGTAATTGTTACGAATGTTTTGCAACAAAATATTCGTTATCAAGTACTATTGGCAATGTAACTTAAACATTTTACAGTGAAATAATTTGTTACGTGCTTATAATTTTGTTATATTAATGGATATTCAAGCTTTAGTATTCTTGATATGGAATTGAAAGCGATCCATCAAGTAATTTTTTGTAATTTACCAAAGAATCCTTAAACCTACAAAGTGAAGATAAAGAAACTATTATTGAAGAAAGTATTAGGTATTTGACGGATTGGGATTGTGATAGTCCCACAACATTTAATGAGAAGTGATGAGTAGGGATTGTACAACCATGAACCTATATTATAGTACCTTACAGATTAAGCACTTTTTGGATGATATGGAAATGGAAGAACTTTGGTTTAAGTAGGTCATGGGCTATGATTACAAATCATGAACTTGGTCGAGTTGGCCTTGGGTTTAAACTGTGACAAGTGCTATCAGAGCAACCAATCAGCTAACCAAATGTGTAAGGAAATAAGAGTACTCATATCATCTAGTGATCTTAGCTTTGACTTTGACGAGGATATCAAGACTTTAAGAAAGGAAGAATGTGATAACCTTGCTGGTGTGTATAGTCCTACATCACTTAATTAGAAGTGATGAGTCAGGATTATACAACTATAAACCTATATTAGAGTACTATATAGCTTAAGTATTTTTTGTGTAGTACAGAAATAGAACGACTCTTGTTTAAGTGGGTTACGGACTACAATCACAAGTCGTAAACTTAGCTGATTGAGCCTTGGGCTAGGATTGTGATAAATGATCTTAGAGTAGGCAGTTAACTAGAAGTATAGGAAAATGTGAGTACCTAAATTGCCTGATTATTCTGACTAGACCTTGACAAGGACATCAAGACTTAAGTTGGGGAGAATGTGATAACCCTACTGGTGTGTATAGTCTCACATCGTTTAGTGAGAAGTTATAAGTCGGGACTATATAGCCATAGGCCTATATTAGAATACCTTATGACTTAAGTGTTTTTATGATAATATGAAAATAGAGGATCTTTGGTTTAAATAGGTTTTGAATTGTAATCAAGAGTCATGTACTAGATCGAGTAAGTCTTAGACTTGAATTGTGACAAAACTGTGTGGCTTATAAATCTATCTCAAATTCATAAATACTGCACCTCATAATTTTTGATGAATTAAGAGATACACTTTCTTCTTCTTTGTTAATTCAATTGGTCATCAAAGTTTGTCATTTGGGTTTTTTAAGTCTAATTAGTCTAATTAATATATATATATATATATATATATATATATATATATATGTATGTATAATTGTATCAATGTTGCTTCTACCTTCATGACCATTATATACTATGTTAAAATTTAAGATACGGTTCAAAGTTAAGACACAGGTGGGACCCAAAAACAATGTAGTTGGGCCCCCCCTCCCTTTTCGTATATTTATGAGTTCAGACCTCAACAGTCTGGATCCTACCTGAAAAGCCCTCTTTATACTATTTACCCTAGAGTAATTAATATCTCATGGCTAGAAAGTCGTGCTTCCTCCGTCTTTTGTTTTTTTTATACCCATATGAATACATTTTCTCCTTCTTCTTTTTTTCTTCCGTGAGATTCGAACTTGAAAGAGAGTTAGAAGTTCTACTCTTTCTGATCAATTACACCATGGTAATTGATTTTCCTCCGTCTTTTGTTACAATCATTAAATAGCAAATTGGAATGTATAGGAGACAAGATTGATTTTCACAATCAAACTCTTTCGTACTGAACCATTGAATTTGGTTTACAAAATGCATTAGTTCCTTGCTAGAATAATCCAGATGACTTCTTGCCAACTTGCCAGCAATAATCCATGACGCATTAAAGCCATGTTCTCTCCCTGATCCCTTTCCTTTTTCTCACGGCTCTCCGGCAACGGGACCTTAGATAGGCTTTTGTTTAATGCATATGGTCGAGGACGATTTGTAGAAACAGCCAACCCCAATACTGCGGTCTACTGCCAATTGCCCATACATACACCCATTAATTACCAAAATATTTGAAGTGTTTATAATTAATAACCTCCATCATCGTCAACAACAACTGTGGCACTTTTGCAACAAAAAAACAACGCAAACAACAAGCTATAGGAGTTTCTTCTCCCAAAATGAGGACAATGTTCATGATATAAGCAGGATGCAAATTCCAAGTTGGTATGTATCTTGGAGGGTCGTGTTGTACATGGTCATGGGATGGAATATTATGGAAAGCGGCGAGTAATGTACAATTTTTGTGTCGGCTTCATTGAACTGATGGCCTATGATGGGGCCGAGTCCTCAAGTGTTCTGATCCGTGATTTTGGACCATCCCTCCCGCCGACGCATACCGAACAAATTAGTCCTAAGAACAGTGCTCTATCTTGTAGCCCTCTACTGTAACACACCCCTCTCTCTCTCTCTCTCTCTCTCTCAGAATTTTTTCACCATGAGTTTTTTTTCTTTCCCCAATAGCTCTGAACTTAGGTCCTGGCTAAGGTTTTTACTTGATCAGTAGTTGTAGTTCTTTATTATTTAGTAATCATCTACTTGTCTGATAAAAGGCCGACACCATTTTACTCCATCCGATTTAAAAGTAGGCAAATCTTGACCTGATTTTTTTGTCCATATGCTTACACGAGGTCTAATACAATCTGGATCGTCTAATGTGTGTGCATTCGAGATCCTATCTTGTATTCGTCTTCTCTGCAAATTTTGAAGCAAGCTCGCGTGCGGTTGTGTATCAGCAGCATCTAGCCTGGAATTTGCTTGCCGACACAAGGAGGACCATTGGCTCACATTATACCCTTCTGGTCCTAGCGTTCGAACGATTAGCTTCAGGTTGGAAATCTCAGCATCCATGTGGGTCTCTCATAAGGTACATGAACAGTGCGAAATACATACGAATTGTTCGACTATTCCATCACAAACTCTGATCAGTACCCATCATGTCTGACCTCTCATTGTTAAATGGGCTGCTCATCCTAATTCATGCATCATCGATGCCAAGGACTGTGTATTTGTTCAAATTTCATGTATGCAAATTTGACAAGTTAATTGTAGAACCGGACCGATCCATCCAACATGATGAAGCAAGGTCTGTGTCCTTGATTCGGTCAGATATGGTGACGTCTCTTGAAAGACACAAGACCTAACCAAAGAAAGAAAGAAATCCATTAATTAATGGAGGTGCCTTGAAGTCTCCTGTCTGCATGCGTGTCGCAATAAAGAATGGATTCAATTTCTATCAATCTAATCTGAGAATCCCAAAATGGTTCTCGACTTCCGGGAATGTTTTGGATTCTGCGGTCTTCTCAGTTGGAGGAATTGCGATTTGATGTATCACAGAAATAGATGTAGTTTGGCATAGCCGTTCCTAACTTCTCTTTTGATATCTGTGTGATTCTTTTCCAATTGGATTTCTGATTTGATGGCTCTGTGATTTCCTCCGATAATAATACAAAATTGTGGACAATCCCATGGGTAAAAAAAACCGGAAGCCAACCAAACCTCTTTAAATGCTCATGGCTGGTGAAACAGTGATTCAGATTCCAGACAGATCTCAGTGCTTCCATTACTATTTTCTGATACGAAATCTTTGGCAGCTCTCATTAACTCACTAACTACAACTTGGACTAGGGTACAATTGAATAACAAGCACTTTCATCACTTCTCTGAAAATTTCACTTTATTTTGTTCCATTGCTGTTGTAGTTTTGTACTCCTCCTTTGCTTTTACTGCTAGCAGTTTTTCTGTGTTCTACTCTATCGGGTGGTTGGTTTCAGACACATAGTAAATTGTTTTGGATCCCAATAAACTTCTGAAATACCCAAATGGTGTAATTGCCATGAAAGCACCTGAAAACAAGACTTCACTCTCTGTTTAATAATTGCCTTCCTACTGTAGATGACATTTTGCCAGACACTGTTAGATTTTGTGGTGTTTCTTTTGGTAATCTATCAGTGTTCTGATTTAATTACATGTGAACTTGGATATCTTCCTTTCTCGTGTGTGGATGTTTTTCTTTATGGCTTATTCTGCTCACAATTTAATGGTTCTGGTTCATGGAGGGAAAGATTTTGCTTTTGAATTGTAGTGTGCTTGTTCTGGTTTCTTTCGGGTTGTTGAAGTGACATTTGGAATTACTTTCGGAAAAATATGGTTTAGGTAACCAGAACAATATCAATGGAATCCAGCTTTCTGCATAAGTTGCGTATATACTTGAGATACGTCAAGATTTATCTTTTGACAAGGCATGCAATGGCTTAGGTAAAACAGAGAAAAGGCCACTTTAGACTAGATACTGTGTATTTATAGGATCCTTTTGGAAAGAAAAAACCGATTTTTTTTCGGATATCGGTAATCAAAAGTGAACAGATAATGCGAAGGTAAACAAACAAAATCTAGTGTTGGTTAGAAATGAATAAGACAAGCAGGTCTAGGAAGTATTAGGCTTCAAGCTTGTCAAATCATGTGACTCATTGATTTTGAATAGCCAACCAGAACCAAATTCCTTGCTTCTTTTCAATCCCCACTTTTACTGAAACAAGACCCAAATGCATTACATACCCTACCTTTCTTAGACGATAGCACAAGGCTAGTACCGACAAGAAACAAAATGATTAACGATGTCTATACATATATTAACACTAATTAATTAATAATTAAGATGTCATGGTTACCGACATTTCCATTTCCTGAGGATGACTACTCTAGCTCCTACTCCTCTCAATTCCTCGGCTTACAACTTGATGTTGGTAAGATCAATCCAGATTTGCTCGAACACCTTCACGATCACATCATGGTACTCGTTAGAATTCAGAGACAAGTAGCAAGCAAGCAATTCCTCCAGGTCTTTGGCGGCGCGAATGTTGTTCTCCACTATCATCTCCATCATCGAGTCCCTGAAGTCCCTCCGTGGATTCGAAGACGACTTCACCACCGCGAAGCTCCCCGAAAGCCCCCGCCTCGGCGTCGGAGCCAAAGCGGAGGACTTCCTGCTCCGATGCGCCTGCATCTTCTTGCCGGCCAGCCGCGGGGAATTTGCTCGCATCCTCTTCCCTTGGACCCCCGCCGACGACCTCCTCCTCGAGCTTTTCTGCTCCAATTTCGGGACGGGGCACGCTTCTTTCTTGGTGGGTCTCGTCAGGATTGGAGGTAGATGGAACTCTCCGGTTGTCTTCCCCGGCTCACGGCTCTTCGGTTCATCGATGTCGATGATGATGTCCGTGGCAGAGGACGTCACTCTGCAGTTGTTGCAAGCAACGACGGTCTTGTCGAGGCAAGGAAGCCAGTCCACGTCGTTGTTGGTGTTGCCGTTGCCACTGTCATCGTCGTCGTTGTTATTGTCGTCGTCGTCGTCGTCGTCGTTGTCGTAGTCTCCTCTCTCGGGGACGAGAGGACACTCGGGTCTCCAGGTGGAGCCGAGGGTGGTCCGGCAAGTACACCCGGAGGACATGGAGGAGGTGACGATCTTTGCAGAAGGCTTGAGGACAGACCTCCCTTCTCTGTGCTTCTTCTTGGATTTCCTTGGTGGGTCGAGGAGGAACTTGGTGTCCGAGGCCTTGGGGTTGGCGGGGAAGTTGGGGAACTTGTCCTCACTGCAGCTTGGGATGTAGTAGGAGGCCCTCCCTGGTTTCACCGGAGGCTGTGGGTGGAGCGGTGGTGCTCTTGGGACCATGGAAGAATGATGGTCTTTCTTCCTGCTTGTGGTGCTCCTCTTCCCTGCTGCTGCTGCTGTTGTCGTTGTTGTTCTGCTCATGTCCCTGAGCTTGTAGAACCAGGAATTGGGGATCATGTCTGACAGCCTAAACCTGTAATTCCCCATTAAAAGGGGAATTGGAAATGGGAGAAAGGAAGACACTTTCACACAACAACTAAAAGTAGGGTTTTTGGCTTTCGAGGGAATTAAGTAGGAGCGAGGCGGAGGCGGAGGTGGAGGGAAATGAAGGCTAAATAGGGAGAGAGGTGAGTGGAGAGTGAGGAGGAGGGAAGGAGGGTGGTGGTTGTGGAAGAGAGGTGGAAACAAGGAGACGAGGACACCATCTTGAAGCTATAGGGTGGTGGGCTTGATCTCCATGCAGAGACAAACGGAGAAAAGTGGCCTAGGAAGCAAACGAACGGTGGGAGCAGCCATGGTTTCTGCTCTTAAATCATTGTTAACGCGCGTACACCGTCTCAGGATTTTGTTTTATGTATCTTGCTTTCGTGTCAGCTGGATTAGGTGATGTACATGTTTGATTACTTTTGATGTGAAAATAGGAATAGTATCTTCTACCGAGCTTCATGTCTTTTATCAACTGTGATGGATGGATGATGAGTACTGGTGCAACACGGAGAGTGAAGTGAGGGCCTACAGCCCATCACGACGGGAAGCCTCCGCTTCTTACGGAGGGAATAAGTAACTTTCTTGTTACTACTTAAGTCAGCTTGACCTTTCTATTCTTTGTGTCCGAAATAGCTAGCATGGTGGCTAGCTAGCCAACATCGGGAAAATTCCTTCCACTGCAACAGCAATTTCGAGCTTCTAACTTAAGCTAGAAGTGGAAGATTCATCTGAACGGATGGGTGTTGAGGATTTGCATGCTCTGAGGAGTGAAAGAGTGAGAACACCACTTGTTGCCCCTTTTCTTTTCTTTTTCCCTTTTTTTTACGCAAGAACACCACTTAATTGCCTGAAAAACACTGTTTCAGGGAAGACTTGTTCTCGAAAAGAAAACACGCACAAGTCCTTGCTGGAACAGCAGTGTCATCGCCCTCTTCATGGTTGTGCATGGGCATCTTTAATTAGTAGCTCTTAGCCATACCTTAACTTACGCTTACGACCAGGGAGCGGTGGTATAGCCAATGTTCTGTTAATTAGGGCTTGGGCACGAAAAGGTAAGAAACAATATTAGACGTGGTTTAACTAACTATTATGGTATAGTTGACCAAGAGGAGTGGAAGTTACACTTCTCTTTCGTGTTCGAATCTCACAGACAACAATAAAAAAAATATATACATAACGATATCAAAAAAAAAATATTAGACGTAGTTTCATGGCTCTGGTGGAGTGGGTGTTGTCATGTGTTGTCAAATCCTTGTTGGTTGGAAACCCTCCTTCTCCACCTGAACTAGTAGATCCTGTAGCTAGCATGGCCAAGCCACTGCACGTAAAGCATGAATCATCACTTGTGGAGTACAAACCACAGCTGTTTAATGAATCACATGTATAGATTCAAGAAATCTGATTGAAAGATAACTAGTTCATTTTTAGCATTTTGAGAGGAAATGATTAGTGATGGCTTTAACATAGACACATAAGAGTATTCCAGCTAATATTAGGCTGTTTTCAGCTATGATATTGTTTAAACAGTTCCCTGAAAATGACTTACACATCAATTATTTAATATCAGTAATCTAGCTAACAGACCCTTCTAACAGATTGGCAGAATGACGTTATAATGCTGTCTTTTCACTATATTGGTTTGTAGAAACTGCACTATGATGTTTGTCAAATTGTTGATGGATCTATTTTATATACTACTTGCTTTCTGAAAAGTTCCCTCTAAATGGGTTTGTACAAAACCTTGTTTGCCACTTTATTTTCTCATTGGTGCTAAGAATTATTAAAGATGAGCTGTAAATCTTCATCAATATTAGGGGATGGAGAAAGAAAATTCACCCAAAATTTTATCAAACGTCCCGATCATAGCATCATGCAGGGAGCCAACCCTACCCACGAATGTGTTTCCATCGTAATCTTTATACTTTGGCTCTTCAACTTTCTAGACGAGATTTAATTTGATTTTTTTTTCCTTATTCGCCATACACCAAATCACATCATGACAGAAAAATACGATTTAAGTGAGAAATGGATATCATATATATAATTATGTAGGTAGTAAAAGACAAGCACTCCATCACCAAACTATATTTTATGCAGGCTTATTTTGCTGCACATGGGCGGCATATCTATTCTTTGTAAGACAAGCTCTCCTTCATTCTATCATGCAGCTAATTCACTCTCCGCACAGTTTACCAGTACATAGTACTGGGCGCAATCTACGGCCATGGAACCGACATATGCATGGACAATGTAAACAGTTTTTTTTTTTGTACAGCCAAAATTTTCTTCGGCCTGCATAGCACCATAGGCCCTGCTAAGTTGTTAATTATTTGAATTCTTTGGAATGTGATGTGCAAGACTTCACGGCATGGGTGTTGCCGATATCGTGGAATGGTGTCTTACAGAGAAAAAGGCAGGGGCACTGCAGCACTGGTGGTCCAAACTAATGATACGATTTGGAGTTGTTCTGCCCACGCAGGGTTCTTCAGCTGTCGGGTCGGCATCAGCAGACGTGTTTGAAGTGATAGGAGGAGAATCACATGCAAGAGAATTTGGGAATTTAAGTGGCCTTTTCTTGTTGTCAACCCAATCGTAGGGACTGTTTTGTATTGTAGGTTGAGTGCGAATCCTCCCAACGAGATACATCCAGCAAAATAACTGATAAAGCCTTTCATAAATCAAGATTATTCCTCACTCAGCTATGCAGCCGGCTTATTGGACGGAGATAATTTTAGTAGTCTTGCGTTAAAGAAAAAAAAAAGTGAGAAATAGATTTGTGATTATATAACATTGGATGTTCTTATTTATTGTCAATAAATTATAAGTTAAATCTTCATGTTTCAACATAGTAATACGGTAAAAAAGTCTAAGTCCAATTGTCCAAATTCAGGGAGATCTACTTTATGTCTAAGAAGACACTTGTAAAATCTAACCAGGACCACCAATAAAGAGAAAGTGTTGGAATAAGTCTTACGTTAAAAAAAATATATAAATGAAATTTATTAATATATATTACAAAAAGATCCTATCAATCATTACCAATTGATCTTAGGCCTATTGGCGATATTTCAAAGAGATCTATGAGTAACAATTTGTAGACATCCTGATTTTGAGGTAACTCATTGATAAGGCTCTAATTGTTGCTTTGGATATGACTGACCCTTGGACCAACCCTAAACCCATAGCAAGCATACAGCCCAATCTAAAAAACATGCCAATAGGGGAGCACACCAACCTAGCACACCAACCTAGCACACCTACCTAGCACACCTACCTAGCACACCTAACTAGCACACCAACCTAACGCACTTCCCTAGCACACATAGGTGGCGCACTTATCCAGCGCACATCCCTGGCGCACAAAGCTGCGACCGCTGGCTTTCCACCTTCCTTGGCTGTTACCTCCAGCAGCGAATGTGCCGTGGAATATTCCAGGCTCTTCGTCTACGAGGCTCTTCTTATACCCGTAACTCACCCCTGAGACTTCCCTATAAAAGGACCCCCATAGGCACCCTTTTGAAGAGGATGAAATCTTGAGAGCTGAGAATCCTGTGCAGAAATCCCTGCACCCAGTCATTTCCAACTCTAAAAATCCGACCCTTGCACGAGCCTCTCCACCAGTCCAGCGGCTTATTGTCATTCCCTGGAGCACCACCTTGCGTCCTAGAGCCTTCCAAAGCAACAAAGATTTTCTTATCTCTGATATCGCGAAGAAGGAACACATCACGAGGTAGGCATTCTACCTCCCCCTTTATTTCTTAATACCATCTTAGAACTGAATAAAGCATGTTGAAAACCTTGCGTATGATCTGTTTTATTCCATG
>JAMKQA010040184.1:0-17724 GCA_024699735.1 Posidonia australis | reverse complement strand
TCTTCTAGGGAACCCAGTGGTCAAGAGATTACCAACAACTTCCCCACTTCCACCGTCCTCATCATCAAAGCCTAGAATACTGCTGTTGTCCTCTTGACAAAGCAGTATTGAAGATGCACAGTCATACACACCAAAACCCATGTCTTTTTTTTCGTTTCTTCTTGCAGCCCAAACCAAAATGCTCAGGTCTGTGAAGAAATCAAGAGAAATGTGTAGATTCCAGAACTCCAAAGGAAAAATAGATTTAACAGACCATGTTTTACAAGGAAAAGATAGGGCCTTGTGTTGGGTCTTCTGCTTCTCCTCCTCCCCCTCCTCAGAACATCACAGAGAACCTAGGAAGTGAAGCAAGATGCTACCTTTATCCCTTGTAGGTGATGGTGAGATGTGCAGAGGTGGGAGGAGGAAGAACAGACACTTGCGATTTCTGTAATAAGTTGTCAAACAAAAATGGAATTTGAAGACGCTATTCTTTCCACCAACCCTAGCAAAAGATAAGATTTTTTTGTCACACAAAAAAAGGGAAAAGGCTCAAGGACATACACAATTAACTCAAAAGATAAGCTTCACTTCTCATTGTTTTTTTTTTGAAATAATTCTGCATAATTCTGTTCTCAAACAATTTCCGGCAGTAATGCTCATGACTAGACCAAACAATTCAAATGCATCAAAGAGAATTACAACAAATTAATGGTAGATCCACCAAACAACATTCAGTAAATACAACATTAATGAAGCACAAGTAAATGAAGTAATATAGTACAACTACAAATCCGATCCTTTATATGTTTGAATAAATGATTAAAACTTACATAATATTTTACTTCTTATTTTTATATACTTTGTTTGTACTTCCTTGATTTTGTCCTTTGGATTGTAGAACTCAAATCAGTTTTAGTTCGTGTTTATTAAAAAAATGATAAAACTGAAGAAATATATGTATATATGGATGACGTTTTCATTATTTATAAATGCATGATATAAAATCTTCTTCAACAGTAAACTTTACTTAAACTTTTTTCATGCTTATGTTATATTTGTCATGGAACATTTTGTATTTATATCATAATTTCGAAGTGATGGAAATATGAAATTTAGGATATGAACATTAATTATCTATTGTTTGTGTATGTGGTTGCAAATTATAGGATATGAACATTAATTTCATTGGGAAATTTTACATAGAGTTTATAATTATTCTATTTTTTTTCTATTTATGTTTTTATAATTTATAAGATATACAACTTGTTTATGAATTTTACTAACATGAATCATGTCAGTTATGTTTTATTTTTCCTTCTTCTATTCTTTAGGAATTATGACAGATGTGGAAGTCGATGATAGTGATCTACCAACAACACAAGAAAATGAACAAAGTAATGGTAAAAAAAGACAGACTACATCATCAGTTTGGAATGATTTTACAAAGATTAAAGTTGACGAGGTTTCAAAAGCTAAATGCAATCATTGCAAGAAAGTTTATCTTAATAAATCAAAAGATGGAACAAGTCATTTAAGGGCTCACTTGAGAACACAACATTCAGCTAAATGTTCTAAAGATTTGCAGCAAATGTTACTGAGTATTGGGGAAAGAAAAGATGGTAAAATGGATGTAAAGAATTTCAAGTTTGATCAGGAATTAAGTCAAAGAGATCTTGCTTGTATGATAATGCTCCATGAGTATCCATTCTTTATGGTGGAACATTTTGCATTTAGAGAATTTTGTCGAAATCTTCAAACACATTTTCGAGTAGTTTCACGCACAACTATCAAGAAGGATTGCCTTAAAATTTAAGAAGAAGATAAGGAAAAATTATATAATCTATTAGAAAGTCTTACATGTCGTATTAGCTTCACTAGTGATATGTGGACGTCAAATCAAAATAAGGGATATTTTTCTTTGACTGCGCATTACATTGATTCTGAATAGAATTTGCAAAAACATATTTTGAATTTTACTACAATTGATGCTCCTCATACTACTAGTGCACTCTCTAAGACAATCATAGATAAGCTTTATAAATGGAACATTGATGAAAAGCTTATGTGTATTGTGTTGGATAATTACTCCACTAATGATGCTTTAGTAAGGGAACTTGCTGGTGTGCTTTTAACAAGGGGCCATCTTATGGTAGATAGAAAATTATTTCATGTTAAATGTTATGCACACATTATAAATCTTATAGTTCATGAAAGGATAGATATCATCAAAGATATGATAACAACAGTGCGTAATAGTGTCAAGTATGTAAAGTCTTCCATATTGAGGTTGCAAACTTTCAAAGAAGTGTCTTCTCAAGTTAAAGCTCTTAAGAAGTCTCTTGTGCTAGATGTACCTACTAGATAGAACTCTACATTTTTCATGCTTCAAACTGTTATGGAGTTTAAAATGGCATTTTCCCATTTAGCACATGTTGATAGTTCTTATAAGCATGCACCTGATGAGGAGGAATAGAAAAATGTTAAAATTGTTTGTGATATTTTGAGAAATTTTTATAATATCACGAATATTTTCTCTTCGACATTATATACTTTTACAAACTTCTTCTTTCCACACGTTTGTGCTTTATATGTGTTGCTAAATGAGCTATGTGATAGTCATGTTCCATTTATTTCTACCATGGGTGTCAAAATGAAAGTGAAGTTTGACAAGTATTGGGATGCCTCAAATATGGTTTTATCCATAGCCTCTGTTTTGGATCCAAAACACAAAATGGACACACTTGAATTTTACATGAAGAAGATTTATGGTAGTCAATTTGGAGGAGAAGGTGGAAAGAGAATTAAGACAGTCAAGAATTGTTTGATAGAAATATACAATGAGTACTCTTTGAAGGTAGGAAATGGGGTGTAAAATGATACTACACTTGTATATGGTGAGAGTACATTAAGAAATACTTTAGAAGGCACTAGCACAAATTCTTATATGGAAGACTTGTCATATGTTCCTGTTTTATTACTATTGAGAATGAACTTGAGGTATATCTTCAAAGTAAGTCAGCTCAACAACCAACAAAGAATGATTTAAAAACATACTTGGTCGAGAAATTGCATTCCATGATTGACACTTTTGATATATTAGCATGGTGGAAACTTCAAGGTCTTAAGTATCCTATTGTAGCTTCTATGGCTCGTGATATTTTAACCATTACTGCATCTACTGTTGCCTCAAAGTCCACATTTAGTACGGGTGATAAAGTACTTGATCAATATAGATCTTCTATGCATCCAAGCACAGTTGAGGCAGTAATTTGTGGACAAGATTGGTTAAGAGCTGAACTTCGTGGTAATAGTTTTTTTTAAGTTAGTTTGTTTGATGGCTTGATCTAATTAATTTTTGTTTATTATATAATTCATTTATGTTTAATTTATCTTGTACGGCGTAATGTTAGTGAATCTACTTTTGACACAACAAAAGATGATGTTGATGATGGAGCTAATATTCAAATAAATGATATTGATTTAGTAGAGCAACTTTAGTAAGCTTATGGTTATTCCATTTTAACTTTTGTTTCTTATTTTTATCCATATATGATCATATCTATTCTAAATTTTTAAATTACCATATATGAACTGTTTCTTATTTTAATTTTCATTTACTTGAAAAAATAGTTTGACAATCTACTATTTAATTTGAAATTGTTGCAATATTTATTATGTGAAAAGATGATATAAGCTTTTTTTAATTTGAATGTCTCTTAATATAAGCTCTTTTTTATTAGAATCTTGTCAATGATATCTATTCTGTAGAAAAGGTTGGTATTTTATTATGTTCACTGATGAGTGTTCGATAAATCTTTTTTCTTCTGTGGTTGGTTTGCGAATTTCATTGTTGCTGGGTATATTATGTTGTAGTTACAGTTAAGTTGCAATGTGACTTGCATTAGAAGTCATAATGGAATTGTTGCCATTTGCATAAGAAATGACTACTCTGATTTAATGTTTTGTGATTAATCTTTCCTGTGTCTTGCAGAAGAAATAGATTTTGCTGGTGAATCATTGGGAACTTGTGTACTTCGTGAGCTTCACTAAGTGGATTTTGACTAGACTTCTTGCCAAATTTTAATATAATCACATAGATAATCTAAAGGGAAAACATGTCTAAGTCTAATTACAAAAAGGAAAAAAATCCAATAGCTGAAAAAATAGATTATCATATATAAGATTGTTTTTTTTTTTTAAAATCTTATCAGATATAAGATTGTCAAAGGAAGAATTATCTCAACCAGATGTCACTAAAAGAGCTTAAGACATATAAGATAGTATTAAGGAATTAAATACTGAAACTGTTTGGGATGGATCAAAAAGAAGGGTGAATTTTGGACTGTTACATTGGGTCAAGCCTGAGATTCAAATAAGAGAAGGGGCTTGTAGAGTAGCAATATCTATTGGTATTCTTGTATGATAGCTCTTGTAATTTTAAATTGTTGCAATATCTATTCTTTCTTATTTTAATCACAGTGATGAACAGGGTTTTTCTTCTAATGACAAATGCCAACTGAAACTGGTAGGGACATCAATGTAAGTATGTAACATAGTAACATATAGTGTCAGTTTAAAACAGAGATACTCTATTTGTATTGATGGTGTAAAGACATGAATTAGTAAAGCTCCTTGTCCATTATAAATGCTAACTTATATAAAGTTGGTCTCTTACATATGTTACATTCAAGTTTGAGTTGTATGACAGGTTGGCCATTGCATTTCAGTTTTAATATAAGCTCTTTCAGTTTTAGGCTTTTAGCAGAAACAGGTTGGTTATTGCATTTTTGTTCTTTCTTTTTTCTTGGAAAACTAGTGTTTTGGTTCATTGGGCATACAAAGTGAGGGCCTGTTGGAGGCTTGGAGCAGCCATTTCAGTCTTGCAGATAGAATATACACATTGGATATACCTTGTAAAAAAAATTTGAAAGAAGAAAAACCCACATGTTCTGCAGGTGTGGACGGGTCAAAAAAAAAAAGGGATATATGTTCCTTTATGTAAACTAAAGTAGAAAAATTTTTCATGTACCATAGAAGATTTCATTGAAATTTTTTTCATGTACCAGAATAATAATGCTTGTAGCCTTTTTTATTGTAAATTCAAAAGGCTAACACTGTCTTACAAGGAATGATTATATTTTTCTTGCATGTTGAGTATTTATCTGAGTATGTTTTCCATTTTGGTTTCTACATGATAATTACTATTTATTTTTTGTTATTGTAGAGTGAGAATTCTCTTCTGAAGAATGCTTGCAGAGGATTAAAGAAATGCTAGTAGTGTTTACTGTATTCAGAAATCAGAAGGCTAGCATTGTCTTACAGAGGAATGCTTATTTTTTTTTCTATTTTTTATTTGAATTTGTAATGAGATGAGGACTTGAGGAGATTAATTTTTATTTGAATTCTGAAATGTTTGTTTGTGTTATTAATGGTATAAAATAGGTTGTGGACTCGTGGTTTATTCAGCAATGATTGATTTGATTCAAATTGAGGTTACAATTCAAGACTCAAATTTGTATGAGAAATGAAATAACAGTATGTAATATGAATAGCAAAGATCTGTTTGATATGCTATTTTATTGATTGTTTTCATATCATTTTATTATGTCTTTTATGTATCATTTGAATTTAATCAAATAAACGTTTGTATAAACATTTTTTTTAAACATAATTTTACCTAATTATCCATTTACCCTACTCATTTTATATCCTACCACAGGTAATGAGACAGGTAAGTATAGAAACTAAGAAAATGCAACTCAACATCTGTTCCGTTACCGTAAGAATTTAAAAGATAAGTATATGAATAAGACTTTATTTGTATCCGCCCCAACTACAGACGTACCTCCAGGAACTCGAATACTGACGTTGTTGATTTCTTATCGTTTCTAAAACAAAAACAATAAAAAGGTTTCCTCGGTTTCTTAGCGACGAAGCCAGAAGGAAACGACCTCTCATATTAATTTCTGATTAAATTAAGAATGGGCAAGAGTCCACGTGCTGTCTTTTTCCTTTTGTCTTTGAGATTCCAATCCCATGCATGCGTGCATGGCGGCACCACAGTCCAGAAATGACCGTACTAGCAACGTGCACAAGCCTATCTCTCCTTGTTTATTTTTAGGGTTAGGTTGTTTTGGGGGTTACACGTCTCGTGATCTCACATGCCAGCTGATGCTTACCTCTGAAGGATCTGCATTAATAATGGAATAAGAAAACAGCTGCTCTTGTTTTTTTTTCAAAATGATAATTAATATATATTATACTCAAACACATAGTTATGAGAAACAACCACTAAGTGATGTAATATATATGATGTTCGTAGGAATCGAATTTCTAACCTCTCGTACAATCACAAAGAAACTTCACCACGAAATCAAGTCGCTGCAGACAAAACAGTTGCTCTTGTTGATTAATTGATTTTAAAGTTTGGATTTGGTGTCTGCTCCTGTTCTCACTTGTTAGATAGATGCGATAGTTCAAATGGTCTACGTCGTAAATCTCATCTCATCCAGGTTTGTCAAATCTTACATCACAAAATTGGTTTTGCTGTAGTATTTGATTTTACATAAAATCGTCCTTTAAACATCGCTTCTAGATCATTAGAAACAATGCGTTTCCCTTATTATTTTGATTATTGAACTTCATGACATTCAAACTTTTGGAACCATGCATAAAACAATATCATACCTAATAAATCCTTATTAAATATTAAAACACTAACATCAATCACACCATTTTAATTTGACAATGATCAATGATCATATCTCTTATGCAAAATAAGTTCATGACCATCTCATATCATACCTCATAAGCAAATAGACTTCAAAAGAAAACTCAAAACATGTAACTATGGTAATTATTTATATTTTATTATGAAATAATAGTTGAAATCTTCATGAACATGTGTGTTCTTGGACTTTAGAAATTCAAACAAAGATTTCGAAATCTCCTTTATTAGTAAGGTTCTCTGATGGAATCCATTTACCATGGCCTAACACCAATTACCGTAGTTCGATGCATGCTCTTGTTGGAGTAAACAATACCCTACTTATTTGTCCTCCTATTAAGTCTCATGGTTGTCTCTCAAGGAACCTGAGAATATTCTCTAATATTGTGTGTCAAGTTTCGCTTCCATTTAACATTAATAGAATAGAAAAATCAACCATCAACCATTAGAGATCTGGATTTCAGATCCTCTACAACGAACACAGGGCACATAAGCCCAACTTTTTCTCAGGATACAAGACGTTAGGTTGCCAAGACATATCATTTTTTTCAAATACTTGTTCAAATACTTTCAAGAAATGATTTCACAGCAAGGAAATTCTCAAACCAATAATTTAGGTTTCAACCCAATATTACAAAGAAATGTCAATTAATGTCTTGTTAACTAGAGTTAATAACCATATGATAATCAAAATACTTCCATTTTCCATAAGTTTGATCACTCTTATCACTGTATGCGCAAATTAAGTTATACATAATTTTAAATGGTTCAAACATAACCTAAGAGTATGATTCGTAACGTTTTAATTAGTTTTAAATTTAGTTTTAATTTTAGTATTACACTTTAATATCCTTTTCATATAATAATATCAGTTTTTTTTATTCGTAACATTTTAGTGTGTTTTTAACCATGGAACTTCCACCTTCCTTCCAGTTCGAATCTCACGGACTACAAGAAGAAAATCTATGGATACTGATATCTAAAAAAAAACATTTTAGTGTTTTAATTTTAATTTCAATTTTAATTTTATACTTCTTATTTTTGTTTTAGTGTTACCTTTTTTTTGTTTTAGTTCCAATATTAAGAATTGTGATTAAGGTTTTTCTTCTAAAATTCCTGTAAGATTCTAGCGATGGGGAGTCACGGTGGCAGCAAGTTTTTTTGTAATTCCAAGCTATGTATCTGGAAGATGAAACCAATCAAAGCTCAACCCCACTTTTTTTTCTCGAAAGACTATGAGATCGATTTCTTGGCAAGATAAGGAGTTTTCGTTACACGTGGTTGTGGAGTTGGGTCTAGAGGGCATGGAGCTTGGTGACCTTGACGGCAGAGGCAGCGGGGTCCTTTGTCTTCGTAGGCTTGCAGGGTCGGTCGTGTATGTTTTTTGATCAGAGAGAGTGGTGGTGGTGGTGGTGAATCTGTGAGGTATGCGGTAGAGAACCTATGTGTTTCTAGTGATAGAGAGATGTACCAGACAAACCAATGGGAGGAGAGGAAGACAGAGTGGAGAGGGGAGCAAGAGGAGGGTGTCAGGGGAGGGGGAAGAGAAGACATCAAGGGCTGACTGGATTAGGGGGAAGAGGGCGTCGAAGCGGAGGGCATCGACTGATGGGAGAAAACGAAAACAGAGCAGTGACGGGAACGAGAGGAGGGCATCAATGGGGCATCAAAGGCCGACTGGATCTGGGGGAGGACGTCGGGGCTGGTGGGACAAAGGGGAGGGTGCCAGTGGGCATGGAGGGGAGGGGGAGAGGACGGCTTCAAGGGTAGGTGTGGTTACTACAATAGTTTTTTTATTTATTTTAGGGTTTGAGTTTTAATAATAGGATGATGAGGGGGAATTTAAATTTTGAATTTTAAAATTTTAGTGGTTTTTAAAGTGATTTCAGATTTTAATCAAAATCAAATCAATAGATGATTTTTATGACGGACGAATAGGATTACGGGTCTCACCATCTATAAATAAGAACGAACCTCTTCTGATATTATTTCTCTCTCTCTCTCTCTCTCTTTATATATATATACACACACATATATACCAATTAATTCCACATTATTAATTTTGTAATAAACTACCTCAACATCATTAATTGTGCACTAATCTACATCCATACTATTGAATATGCAATAATTAAAAACAAGCAAGACTTATATCAAATTTAGAGCAATGTAATGCACAATAATTTAAAGAATCAAGGCTAGTATCAAATTTAGAGCTGCAGAATATGCAATAGTCTAAAGAATCATGACTTATATCTGATTTAGAACTATAGAATATGTAATAATCTAAAGAATCAGGACTTATATCAAATCAGAACAATAGAATATAGAATAATTTAAATAATAAAGACTTATATCAATTTTAGAACTATTATGTAACCACTCAAAGTGCATGATTCCTTAGTACAATAGAAAGGGACACTCATTATCATCATCTACCAGTATCATGAACATATGAATGCATATTCTAAGTGCAACTATCATAGTTATCATACATAGATAGCTCAAGATTAATTTATGCAATAACAAAATACTACAAGGCCACGTCACAAAATATGATTATATGAAGTATGCCACATCAACCCACTAAATATGTATTTTATTTTACAAAAGATACTACGATCCAAGTGTTCCTTGTACCGGTGTTACGACAACTAGAATGCTTCGGGACATCGGCATTTGTTTCGATTCCAAGTTTTGGGTGCATTAGGAAACTGGAGGAACTAATAGATCTTTCAAACAAATGCTTACAATGTCTACTTCAAGTTCTGCAACAGCTTCTACAATATCCAGTTGGGCAGGTAGAGAGCTTGGCTGAATCCCATGAGTCCCATTATCACCTGTTGAGTCTCAAAAACATATAACTTTGTTAATGTTGGAGGGGTTGATGGAGCTAGCGCCTCCTCTAAAAAGAAGGACCTTTGCCGAAGAAGAGGTAAGATGACTAATTTTCCAAAAGACATTAGCGAAAACGAGATTAATATTTCTAAAAACGGAGTCATTTCTTGAGAGCCAAATCGACCAAAGAAGCGCTAAGATAATAATATTCTAAGTATATGGATCTAAACCAAATCTATTAGATGAGATCAATGACAATATTCAATCTATATCTATAAAATTAAGCACAGACCCAAGTAAAAGAGCATCAATCAAAAAATAATTCCAAATAAGCTTAGTAATTAAAGTCGCAAGAAATGTAAAGGTGCTTACTAGTATCACCGCGAAAGATGTAGAAAATGTTGTAGTCGAAACGTATAATTGGAATGAAAGCAAAATTAAACCAAGCAACGGCCAGTGTAGGGATTTTAGTTCTTATAGTTTTGAAATATGTGAACATTTGGAGAGCGCACATCAAAATCCATATGAGACGTCTCAATTGATTCTTCCTAGAAGTATGGCGTTCTGGTAAATGATCGAAGACCAATATGAAACACAATAACAGCAAAGTTCCAATACAATCAATGATTGTGAAGGTCATCATCCATACATCCCCAATAGCACTGTTTACGGTCAAAATGAAGTTGTATACCACAACACATATGCATAGTCCTGAAATTGCTGCCTTAATGCACTCAGATTTGTAGATTTTGAAACTTCCTTGATATTCTACTTGTGGTACTTCAATAACCTCCTGTACAGGATTTGTCAAATTAGAATTCTATTTAGGAAAAAAAAAACTAAGACGTGAAGAATATATAAGAACAATTAATCAAAGCAACTTTCATGTTTCTCTTATTGTAATAAATGTTAGCAATATGTAGAAGATTCAACACTCCCAATCCCTGTTTAGATTTGAGACAATACCACAGTATTTTCAAAAAACTAGCTCTGATGCACTCATGCAATATCTTGTTCTCCTTTCTTGAATAGCTTAAGTTCTATTGATATAAGACTGAATGGGTGACCACTCAGCCGAGGACACAAAAAAGAAGAAGGGGAATTGGAACTTCTCATGATCCAGCAACATGGCCCTTATCAGACTGGAAAGGTGACTACTCAGCAAAGGTAGATAAAAAAAAAAACGGAAGACATGATTGAACATAACAACAAAGGGTGTCAAATCAACGGAAACTAAGAAATAGAAACTTCTCATGATCTATAACATAACCTTCATCAGATTGATTTCTAAACTTTTGGATCAATCTTGCGTCTACCATTCTTTTCTTCCTATCGTCAATATTATAATTTCATAATAGAGAACAACGAATATGGATTGATGGGTACGTAGGGACAAGAATAATTTGAAGAATGGATCAAAATGTAAAGATAACTGAAATTCATTGTTTCCATGGAATGGAAAACAACAAAGAGAGAGCAAAGAGAAGAAGTTAACCTCGTCCTCCATGCAATCGGCGGTCTGATTTCCAACATCATCCATAACTCCAAAAGGTGAACAGAAAAGTGAGCGGGGAAAAGGAGAGAGGAGGCCGTAAATGTATGGTACACAGGGTGAAGCCAGAAATCCCTTGATGCCCAATGGGGAATTTGTAGGGGGACGGGTTGATGGTGGGGGTACCAGTATGAAGCAACGAAGCAGCGGGAATGGTAGCATTGCTGGGTGGCGGGGCCCAGTGAGAAACACTTGCCACGGTGCAATCTACGACATCAACTGTCGATCGTTCGGGACCCAGTGCAATCTACGACATCAACTGAATGGTGATGTACTGGATCTGGCTAGCATTGCTGGGGGCCCAGTGTGAACAGTTTCCCGGATACCAATGGTTTTGCGCTACGACATCAATTGTCACATCAATTGGTCTTTGCGTATGACATTACCACGTCAATTGTTCGGGGATGAGGAGGGGCGTCGCTAGTGGTCAGTTGCGGAGTTAGGAATTTTTAATCGGTGAAGAAAAAATTCGGTATCGAGTAGGTGGCAATGACGAGATGATAAAAATATAAGGATTATGGTGTTGTCATGACATCTAAAAAAATATATAAAAATTATTCTTTTCAATAAATCATTGATATTTCTAAGTTTAAAAAAAAACTTGGCTGACCCATCTTGTTCTTTTGACTACTTTCAAGTTAAAATAATAATAACTATATATCCCGTTTAGGATGTGGAAGAGTGTGCACATGTATAGGCTGCCAAACCTATCTATCTTTTATCATTTAAGAACTTACCCTTCAATCTTCTCTTGCTGAGAGCTAAGAGGAAAATGAGAGATCCACGTAGGAAAGGAGTGAACTAGGATGCATGGTTTTAACAATTCTTGTCTCATTATTAACGTTTGTGCTTCAATCTTCTCTTGCTGATGTGTTTGGCTCGGAAGGTGCAGTGGACTTGTGTCTCGTGCTTCGATGGTGGGCTGGTGCCTAGCGACCTGGCGGGTGCAATGCAACAACAGACTCGTGCAGTCGTGCTCAGTGTAGTCCGGTGGTCGACAGTCGGCTAGCAGCCTGACTGGTGCAGCAGACTGGTGCTTCGAACTCCGATGGCGGCCTAACGAGTGCAGCGGACAGGGTGCTCGGTGCTTCGGTGGAAGAGGATGAGAAGAGAGGACGACGTCGATTCCTAGTCTTTGGATAAAAGAGAAGACAAAGAGTTTCGCGTGGGAGGGAAGGAGAAAAAGCAACCATCGACGTTTTCAACATTTGATGGATACTATTTACAAACTCATATACATAGTATAAAGAAATTTTTCTTAAATCCAGTGAGAACATTGCTCGCCAGACTTTTCTACAGAGTTTGCAGTGGTGTTCACCTGCCGCCTGACTTTTCTACAGAGTTTGCAGTCAACAAGAACCCGACAAGTGCGGCAAACTCTACCCCATCCCCCGTCACTTTTCTCGCAAGCGGAGTTCATTGCCAACGGGGAGTTATCGGTCTAGATATTTTATAAAATATTTCAGATCCACCATATCATCTTTTCCTTTTTTTCATCAATATTTCTAAACAAATTAGAACATTAATTTTGTTCATTTCGTAAAGCATGTTAGAGTCCAATGGACATAAAAATTTATGGTGGAGATGGAGTGAGAAAAAGGAAAGAAAAACAGTGGATGTTGAGAGAGAGAAAATAAATGTAATGTGGGATATGTCATCACCATAGCAAAACAAAAGGTTTAAAACGAAATTTTGCATTGTTTTGTAATTGTTATATTCTGGTTTCAATCTTAATTGTTTAAAACAGAATTTCAACTAACGATTGGAACATAATAATCTGGAAACAAGTTATGACAGACTAAAAGAAACTTTAAACGAAAACATGTATAAACACGTACTTTTGATTGATTACTTTAGACATATTTAAAAAACTACAAAATTTCTCTTTTTGTAACTATCTAGTTTAGTTGATATGACGAGTTGACCAACCAATGCCATTTGGGATATGACCTGATCTCTAGGTCAGCTTTTTATCACATTTAGTCAAATAACAGCTTACACAATAACCCTTCTTCTGCCATGTTGACCATTTAGTTCGTTTTCCTAGTTTTCATAAACTACAACGGTAAACTTTGGTATAGAAAAATATCCTTCATGAATCAAATTCAGAACTTAAACTAATTAGACACAATTTTGCATGCAAATGTGCAACCCACTGCAAGTATTTCCTAGTAAGCTCTACATCTTACAAAAACCAGACTATAACAATGCATGACACAAGTGCAGAACTGAAATATCACTTATATTAAACGGAATTCATCCATAGCAAACAATATTCATTTTCTGATATGTCCCTAATACAAATGCCAATAGTTTCAAAATGAACGTACAAAATTAAGGGCATCAACATCAACCCTTTAAGATTTCACCAAAACAATCACAGACATTGAACATCAACAAACAACTCCTTCAACATTCGACCAACAATCCTCGTAATAATAGCCTAAGCACTCGATTGTAGTTCTCCACAATCATATTATATTGGCCTTTCATCCCCAGAGAAATTTAGATTCCGACCACTCAAAGTCAATTTCACTGCACTTCACTTAAATTACTTATCTCAAGCCAAAAACAAAAAAAACGAAACAAAAATGACAGAGCTGTGTTAGTTGAGTCTTAGAAAATCAGTATTCATTAGAAATCACACTACCCACTACCCATTTGAGACGTCTCCAATAAAACCCTAGGTTTCCACCCGAAATCCCCAACCCAAGCCACCAACTAAAAGCAAGAACCTTTCTCCCTCACATACCTTCCCAATCAACTTAAAGAGATCAGCATTACCAATAACTAACCATTTCGAGACCTTCCCAACACCAACACTAGGGTTCCATCCAAACCCCAAGATCCAATCTTTCCACCTCCAAACCACAAAAAGCAGCAGTCTTTCACTTTCCATCTTTCATCATTTACCTGCCCAACGAGCTTTGACAACTCGGTGTGAGCAGCGGCGAGCCGGTCCAGGGCGCCATCCTCGGCACCACCAGGGTCCTCCTCGTCCTTCTTCTTCGTCTTCTTGCATGGTCTCGAGAGCTTCGTGCCGTTGGAAACTTCAGAAAGCGGCTTCCTCGCCTTCGATCTGCATCCTCCGCCGGCCTTCGGCATGGAGGAGGCGGTAGTGATGGCGGAGCAGGGGGACGAGAAGCAACGGTCGCCTTCGCCCATTTTTCTTTTGGAAGTTTGGTTGTGGCTCCTATGGGGTACACACGGTAGTTATTTCATTAATTTAGATCTGAAAATCACTACCAAGTGATACGCTGTATCAAAATTACCGACTTAAATGATAAAAGTTTTTACAAAACAAACTTAGGAAGCCCAAAAATTAACAGGTCAACCTCAAGAAACAACTCCTATCAAACTACAATTCATCTTTAAATTTCATTGCCTTCTTCCGAGGGATCATAAGGACGTCTTCAGCCACAAGAACGATCAGAGCACAGAGACACCAATTGATGAAGCAACTGGGTAGTAAGATTGGCCCTATTCAAATTCCATGCTTATGGCATATTGGTCAAACTTTGAGAAAAATCATCTCCATTATTATTTGAAATGTAATTTTCTCCCTAAAGTTTAATCAATGTAATAATATCAGCAATAATCATCTCCACTGATCTAAATTTTAATCTGAACGTCCAATTATTCCTTTTCATTTAGGATATCCAAAAAATCGTTGGTACCACAAGAGACCAAAGAAGGTTTTTGATTGAATATTTTACAAACATATTCAGAGAAAATATATTCTATAGATTGATATTACGTAAAACTACAACATTTGAAAGAAAGAAAGATCAAACTTACATAGCAGAAGGACAGATAAATAGTAAATGCGTAGAAGATTCACAACAAAATGTACATGAAGGACATGAGAGATGTCTTTGCCATCCTTTTTTCATTAAATTTTCCTTGAAGAGAATCTTGTCTTGGATTACCATCCATACAAAAAGTTTAACTTTTATGGATATTTTAGGCTTCCAAACATTTTTTATGAATAGATATCTGAATCTTCCATTATTTAAAATATCATAACAACTTCTAACTGAGAATAAGTTATTTGCAGTTAAGCTCTAGACAAACTTATCAGATACTTCATTAAGTTGAAGATTACTAACTATTTTAGAAAACATATCTAGTTCATACTGCAAAGATTCAAAATCAAGGTTAGTACCCATTGGATTTTAAAAAAGACTCAAAAATTCGAAATTAAATTTATTCCAAATCTTTTTCACAGAATCTTTTTTTAGTCTTGATATCTAGTAGAGGTCTGGTAAAAATTTTTTAGAGACCCCAACCCATACCAAATATTCTCCAAGAATATAGTGTTATTACCTCCATTAACCACAGATTTGGATAAAATATTCAGAATTGACAAACATTTTCTGAGTGCCTTCCATAAAGGAGATCCATAAGAGCACATATTTAACAAAGTCCCATAATTATTAAATGAATAATACCACGATTTAACTAACTCTACCCACTTTAGATTTGAGTTGTTCACCAGGAGAGTCCATAAAAGTTTGCATTGTAGTGCAATATTAAAGATTTTTATATTAATGATACTCCATCCTCCTTGACTTTTGGAACAACATAGTTTTAGAGAATATTAAAGTTTGCATTTCAGTTTGTATAGAACTATCGTTTTCGATCATGTAAAAATCAAGAATGGAATCGTACCTATTAGTTTTGACTATATTAAAATTGAATCGAGTCATATTTAAAATCAAGTTAAATCGGACCATCTAAAAGTCGATCGATTTAGTTCAATTCTCGATTTTTAATTTAAATACTTGTAAAAATATGATTTAATAATATTTTTTTTTGATAATTAGTATTTAGTAGTGCATAATTAGATACAAGAAAAATGATTGAAGTTTGAATTTAAATCAAGTTAGTCTATTACAATATAAGATTACATGACACAACAAAAGCAAATGTTAAGTTGAATCAACTTATCATTTTTTTACATTGTCCATGTCAAAAATAACATGAACACAGATATAGAAGATTTAATTCTATCATAGAAGGTTTAAATTACCATGTGTATAGATTGATTCTTGATTCGATTCGGTTAACTGTATCCAAAACTAAGAACTGAACTACTAAGAGTGGTTTCAAATTTTGAGAATCAAATCAGACTATTAAACAAATTTAAATCGAATCGAACCAAAAAAAATATTTGGTTTGATTCGATTAATCGATTCTGACCGTACCATATGCACTCCTAAGCTCCGCAAGTTTGGTGATGTAGGAAGAGGGGAAGGAGAGTTTTAAGGGAAGTTAAGCGGGCTTTGTGAAAATTGAAATATGCCCCCCTTCACCCTTCTTTTACCCGTATGGAAATAAAATTTCATCTAATGGAATCCAAAGTTATAGGTTACAAGAGATAAAAGGAAAACAACCATCCAAAAAACGATGTATTCATCATACATTACAATGATCATTAAAAGCCATCAGATTTCGAAGCAATAATGAAGAAGTTAAATTATGGATGCATTTGGGATAGTTATTGGATAGGTTCTAGGCGTCAGATTCTATGAATAGCTAGGATAACCTAGAAGTACCTCAAAACACATCTTCTCTAGTAGAAGCGAGTAGCTATTGGAATAGTAACTTGTGTTCATTTTGAGAAACTGATTGGATCACTACAAGAAAAATTAGATTTTGCGAGGACAAGCGGCGAAGACTTAGCGAGGACATGTCCTCGTAAAAATCTAACGATGAGATATAGCAGGGATCTTGTGAGGAAATGTCCTCGCTTAAAGTTAGCGAGGACATTCCTCGTTAGTGTCCTCGTTAATTCCGATATAAAATACCTCGACGTAGGTTCTGCCCCTTTGTTTCTTAACCTAAAATCGCGATATTTCTGCCTCCTCCTGCGCTGCGTCCTCCTCCGTCGATGGTCTCCTCCTGCGCCGCATCCTCCTCCGTCGACGGTCTCCTCCGTGCGCAGTGTCGCCTCCTCCTGCGCTGCGTCCTCCTCCCGCCCGTAAGTTTTTATTGTTAGCTGCTGTGCTGCGGCATTTTGATTATTGTGTTTTGGGTTGCTATTATCTCTTCAATCTGTATAAGAAATAGAAATATCATGTTGAGAAGAGGTTGAGAAGATACATATGTGGCAGGAAGAGGTTGAGAAGAGCATCATGTTTTCTTTCTTTTGCTTATGGGCAATTTGGATTCTTGCCAGGGCCACCATAGTAGAAGTAGCTTCCCCAATCACCATTATTGCCATTCTGCACATTATAGCAGTTGGATTTCTCAGTAAAGGTGCCAATACCTTTGGGTGCTCTGAGATTTTTGGACTCATCGACTATCTGTATGTTTCTGAAGTAGCTTGACTTGCCAAAACCTTCTTCAGGGAAATGCCCACTTCCCATCTCTGTGGTGGTGTGTTGCCTATCATTTAGGCTTCTTAAGAAAATAATTAATGTATTTGAGCTACATTTATGGATTCCTTTTAGTTGCAGCATTGGACATATTTTTTCAAGATATTAGATATCTGGTTATATGTTTCCTTCAGTTCTTCCCATTAATAGAAGTCATGGCTGATAGTATCTTAAACTTGCCAACTTAGTGTTACTTGCTTATTTTGGGATTGAAGGCATGGCGTCTTTTCACTGTGATTTGGCTG